>JAFBJS010000426.1:1967-19249 GCA_016785265.1 Paraplagusia blochii
CCCTAGGATCATTCTTATATCAATATATCCACTGTCCCTCCTCTGATCATGTCCAAACCATCTCAATCTGGCTTCTCCTTTTTTTTTCTCCAAATCTTCCTGTCTGTGTTGTCCCTCTAATAACCTCATTCCTGATCCCGTCCATCCTTGTCTCTCCTTAAGACAGTCTCAGCATCTTTAACTCCTCCACCCAAGCTCTTCCTCCTGTCTTCTGACTATTCCTACTGTCTCTAAATTATACATCATGGCTGGTCTCACAACTGCCCTGCAAACCTCAATAGTAGAAATCTATGATGGCCTTTAAATATAGATTAGAAAACGGTACGTTACGAGTTAAAAGGTTTTCAGAAAGTTCTGATTATTCTTCATGAAGTTTTAAAGTATATATTTCAGTCTTGGAAGGCCATAATAGTATGTGAGATGTGCCAAGCAGGTGGTTTTTTTGCATTGCATTCTCTTGCAAAAGTTACTCATAAAAGTAAATTTATATTTTAGTGGAGCAGGAGACGAGAGGTGAGACCTATGAGGAACACTCTTCTATTAAGCTGTCTGTGCACTTGTGTAATTCATGGAGGTACAGTAGGCTGCGGCTCAGCCAGCACATTTACAAGGCTGTGGTGCCATCACTTACAGACAGGAGGTCGAGCAGCTGGTGTAGATTAGACACATTCATGTGACATCAGCGTCTAATAATTGTCTTCGATTTCTTTTCCCATTTTAAACCCTTGAACTTGTTCCATCATGGGACAGAATGATTAGATTTTAGGTTTTAGAATAAAATCAACAGGGCAACACTAAAATGTAGTCAAATTTAAAAGAAATAAAAATAAATATATAGATATTCTGCTGCAGTGTCAGTTAAGGCTAACAAATTGTATCCATATCATTTGGTAAATTCAAAACCAAATGTATATATTCACAGCGCTGCACCGTAAAAAAAAAAAAAAACGCTTCTTGAGACGAAAATAACGCAAAAAATTTTCTGCGTCACACAATGTGTGAAAGTGTGTCTGCTGTCAGAGACGGCGTTCTCTCACGCCATGTAAATAAAATTATGAAACTTGCTGAAGGAGAAAATGAAGTTCAATTCAAAATCCATTTCCAGTTATTTGATGCCTGTCTTTGCTGTGACATAAAAATTACACAAGTGTTGGAACACATTAAAGCAGTGAATCAGAAAGGCAACTGCTGCACCACTGCCCACGTAAGGGCGCGAGGGCAATTGTCCATGGACCACTTTTAAATTTTACCTGTTTTTCTTCCTTTTCTTTGCTGACAAGCTCCTTATTTTCGTGGTATTCACTAAAAAAAAGTCACAATTTGCACAAATGTACATTTATTTGTATTTATGGCCATTAGAACCAGTGATCAGTTTTATACACTTAATTCTTGCAACTCGCACAATCTAATTAGCTGGAATTTTTTTTTTTTGTGCAAAATTTGGCTGCAAAGTCCCTGAAGTTTATAAATTCAAGACCATGTAGATATCACTATTACACGCAAGTGTTAGTAGACTTAGAAAAGCCACAATTCATCCATCTATTTTCACGTGGTAACCAGGTCTCAGGGGCAGCAGTCTCCACGACTACCACCCAAATTACACTGCACCATAGCATGAACCTTCCTGCATTAGGCAAGTCCACTAGAACCACCCTAACTGGGATTTCATCTAGTCCAGGAAGAGATTCCCGGTGTTCCAAACCAAAGATAGGGTTAAATCTATGGTCTAGACAGCTTTTAGTTGCTTGAAAAACAACTTTTCCAATTCTTTGGTTTTTTTTCTCTTTGCACCTTGAGAAGTCCAAAAATGTCACATTTCATCTACTGACACTGTTTTTGTTCAGGCCTCCCCTTTGGCCCAGAGTCAATGACTCTGTCATTGGTGTCAAACTCCTGGGTAAGTTAGAATCCTGGTTAGGACAGTTGGCCTCCAGTGGGTTCACCACATGCAGGAAGGTGGTGCAATGTGATTTGGATGGCTGTTGTAGAGACTGCTGCCGCCACAATAAGTGACAGGTAAGTGGATAGAATTAAATGGATGAATGGGCTTTTGTTCATTTATTTAATGGGCCAAAAATGTCCATGATGACAAACAAGGTTTTTGTTTATTTTGCGGTGATGTTGAAGCAACAAGGTCTCCTCTGTAAGGATGCAACCATCCACTGAATATCAAGTACATCAAAGCATAGAAAGTAGAGTTTTTTTTTTTTACCTTAAAATGTCAGTAGTCATACCATGACACCACTCTGTGCAGTAGGTGGCAGTGTGCATCCAAACACATTGGTTATGATTTGCTCTCAGAACAAGACTTCAGGTCTCTCTACCTTGTCTAAGTGACATATAATTATTAAAACATTTTGTTTCCAAAGAAATCATATCACGGACAAAGAAGTTGAGAGGCACATTGTGAGTTGGCTGTTCTTAAATGGCGAGTCTGAAACTTGATCTCGCTCCAGATGTTTAATGGACCCGGTGTTTTGTCCACCGTGAAAAATGACTCGACCGTGACTTAAGTTCCTCGAGGTGATGGATGTAAATGTGAAATCCATCAACTTAATTAAAAATAATGCTTTGAACTATCATGTTTTCCCAAGCCGTGGGGGAACTTGAATGCCGAACACGTCCTGCTGCTCTGTCACAGTGAGGTGAGGTGGCTGTCAGGAGGAATGGTCCTCAAGTGGTTGTTTGAACTGAGGAATGAGATCTTTTTTTTTCCCCTCACGGAGGAAAAAGAAGATCTTTCCTTGAACAGTATTGTGCCAGCACAAATGTTATGGTGGAGCACAGCTGATCTCTGTGACAGATTTTCAATTCTCTTTAAAGGTGAAATAACAAGCTTCCGAAGGAAACTTGATTTGCAGATGAAGAAGATGGCCATGTTTCCACTTACCCACCTCTGAGGTATAAACACAAAGACGAAGACAATGTCTTTGTCTCCCAGCACTGGCAGGAAATGTATTGCCTTTGTTGATGGATTCTTGAGAGGATCAGGAAGATTTTAGATTTCTTTTCTCTGGTTCCCACAGCAGATGCCGATGCTAACTTACACATCTGAATCTGAGGTTCCGCGAGTTCCATCGTTAGCAGAACTGTGTAATATCTAAAAAAAATTGCTAACACTTAAGCCAGAGCCTGGATTTGACCAAACAATGAGTGATCTAAAAATAGTTTTAGGAATAAAGACTGTATGTCAAAATAAAAGCCACTAGGTGGCAGCAGTTTAGCTTATTATATCATTCATTCATTCATATTCATCTGCTTGTGGTTGTCAGGTCTCCACAAATGCCACACAAATCACACTGCCCCATACTGGTAGCCTTCCTGTGGATGATGAAGCCCAGATTGACATGCTTACGTTGCTGGTTCCTAGGTTGTTTCAGCAATCTCCACAGTGCAATCTATTGTGTTTATGTGATTTTGTATATTCCTGACAGGACTTCAGCATTTTCTATATTTATGAATTGTTCATGTTTAGAAACTGCTTTGTCCCACAGTCGTTGTTTCTGTTATTGGTATTAAACTCCAGGGTTTATCTCCTGGGCGAGATCTAATCCCTGTTATGATGATGGCTACTTACTGCAGACTCATCACCTGGAGGAAGGTTCATGAGGGGCTGGAACTGTGCAGTGTAATTTGGGTGGTGGTCATGGACAGTGTTGCCTCCGTGATCTGCTCAAACGTTTGTGTGTATAAAGATGGGTGGATGGATTGATTTTTAGAGACGTTGCTACAACATTGAATTCTCAGGGTTTCTTGCATCAGATCCTACAGAACCTGCCTTGGGATCTGACTTTTTTTTTTTTCCTTCAAATTCTTCATGATAATATAGTTTTTGCTACACAGTTACCCTGCAGCATCAGCAATATTTAAAGTTACATAAACCCTTTAATTACCAATGAATTTAGGAGGCTGTGTGCATAAGTCCAAACGCTTAAGTCTCCAGAGTGACGGTGGAGTTTCTTAAGTGAATTAAAGCCCTGTGACTGATGTCTCTATTTAAAACTGCATATGTATGTGTGTGTGTGTGTGTGCACATGCACAAAGCCAGGAGCCAAGTGATTTATGGCCTGTTTTAATCAGGCAGTAGGAAATGTTATTAGACATCCTCCTTGCATGCCCTCTGCCTTCAAATGAGCCAGCCTCCACTGCACTGTGGGAGACCCTTCTGAAATTAGTTTTGGGAACATGCATGCCGCTGAGCAAGACTGAGAAAGGGAGCAGAGAAGGGCACAAGGAGAGAGTGTGGCGAGAGGCTAACAAGCTGACATATAAACAGAGAGAAGAAAGAAGAGCAGGACACAGAAGGGTGGCAAAAGGGGGAGAGGAAGTGGTGGTGGTGGGGGTTCAGGAAGCTGACTGGACCCCAGTCAGGAGAATGTTATGAATGGTTATGAAGGTACTGCTGATGAGACTGCAAAAAAGCCATGAGTGAATTGTGGAACAGGCTCTACAGAAGAGCTGATGTCCAACAGGACGACTCTGAGGACAACCCAATGCATGAGGAATCAATCTGGAACTTGGTGGCCTAGTGGTTAAGGACGCAGAAGACCCTGGTTTTAATCCCCCTCCCGGCAAGTTACCGCTGAGGTGCCCTGAGACCGGTATCGTCGCTCAAAAGCTGCCCACTGCTCACTTTGATGATGGGTTAAATCAGTGCTTCTCAAATAGTGGGGCGGGTCCCCCTGGGGGGTGCGCCGTGGTGCAATGCAAGGCGCGTGTGACCCTGGGGAACATACTTTTTTCCTGCCGGACTACAATAAAGTGTAATTGCACATCCACTCCAGTAGTTGGCAGTGGCGCTCTCACTGCCCATTGCGTGCCGCAAGTTGATCTATATCTCTTTCTTTTTGTTTTCTTTACGTTAACACATATACGATGTTATACAGAGGTGAACCCATAACTATTTTATGGACAAATGCTATTATTTATAGATGCAGCGGAGAGTGGGTGGTGGCGCAAATTGTTTTCTTCTTCCTGGGGGGGGGCGTAACAGAACATAATTGAGAAGCACTGGGTTGAATGCAGAGGCCAAATTTGGTTGTGCGATGTGGTGTGAATCACAACGTCACAATGACCAAAAAAGTTTTTAATCCTTAATAATCCCGTTTAATCCCGTCAGTCAGGTCCGTCCCATCCAATGAGAGGGCTGATCAAACTTGGCTATATTACTTTGGGGTTGGCCCACCCTAATTTGTTCGGGGCCCACCCATTTCATGGGTTCTGGCTACGCCCCTGTTCTTGGGATATCGTCAACACGGCAATGTGGCAGAACAAAATATGGTAAGGGGAACCCCAGGACCCCATATCTACGCCCCTGACATTATCTCAACATCTTCCCTGCTCATCACACCAGCAACTTACTTTTAACAAACATGTTAAAAGTAATATCCGGCTGTCACATGTAGGGGGCGACGTTGCGAGAGGCTCTGGCAGGTGTGACAGAGTTGTTTATAGTGTGTGTTTGAGGCTAGCCACACAACAACTTTCTTCCTCCATCAGTTACAAGGTTCGGGCGACTCCATACCTAAAACCCAACGATACAAAGTTCTGTGTTCTACGAGCCTAGAGTCTGACGTCAGTTAACGGCATTAATAAAGGAGGAGGGGAGGGCGGGAAAAAAGTAATTGTGGTTTCGCCATGGCCACCGGTCTTAGCCCAGAGAGAAGGACATTGTGGACCAGGGTGAGAGCTGCTTGACACGGGTGGAACGACACTGCACCACTGGAAGGCCGAGGAGACATTGTCCGGTAATTATTTACAATATTATAATTGATAACAGGTATTTTACCGTGAAAAAACATATAAATACTTTTACTTTCCTTGTCCTTGGACTAATTTGGTAATTTATTTATTGGTAAATATATATATTTTTGGAGGAAATCGATATTTTGTTGTTTTATCTTTAAAGTAACGGATATGTCTTCATATCTATGTAATTCAGAAAAAAAATATTCAGTTTTAGATGTATTTTTTTAAATAAAGGTTATTGTTGCTTATAATTTACTATTTATTATTGCTACTAATATTATTACTACTACTTATACTATTGCTACTCATTTATTTTAGTTATTGGTCTGATCTTTGTACTGTTCTGTACTGTACTTGAGTAGAGGTTACACTTACAATGATATTCTAATGGGAGCAATGGTTGATGGTCAGCAGAGTGACCACTATCATATGTCCAAGAACCTTTTATTATGAAATTGTTTGGTAATTTAAACAAGTAGCTTTTCGTATATCTGAGTACCCCTGAAGTGGCTCTTGGTTTCAAATAGGTTGGTGTCCCCTGAACTAGAGTGTACTCATATTCGATGGTTTATAAACCGGGGACATTAAACTAAAAACAATTTAAGCTAAGTTCGATAAAGTCAATTTCAGCTTTGCTGGCTAACATTTGGGACATGTTGACATTTTGGATTTGTTTTAATGAATATGTTGACTTCACTGACCCAAGCCAATGTCATGATATTAGAATTTGATTAGGTTGTTGTGATGTTGTGATTTTCCATTGATATTATCATTATTTTTTTAGAATAATGATGTCAGATTTCTTTGTAGTTACCATGGGATTTACAGTATCTATCTATCTATCTATCTATCTATCTATCTATCTATCTATCTATCTATCTATCTATCTATCTATCTATCTATCTATAGTGCAGCACTCGTACAAGAATTGGTACTCTCTTTAAGGCACTTGATCTTCTGTTTTATACACAAAAGATTCAGTTCATTAAAAATAAATTTTGATGATCCTTGAAATGGCCTGAACAGGGAATTCCACCCTGTAGTAGTGGGTACCATTAGTTTACTGTGGCTGACTTCCTCCACCTGTTCAGAGGCTAATGTTTATCTACTTGCTACTGTCTCAAAACCAGTATAAAGCCTTGGTGTCTGCACAGGAAATTTCTAAACATTTTTTGATATCATTTCTTGAAATTCAGTTAATTCTGTGCAAAATGGAGTGAGTGCATTTGTAGTGTCGTTTGAGGCTAATGTTGAAAATATTTATGTGTCATCTGCATAGGTTTGTCTCTCATCTTTTTCTTTAGAGATTCAGAAACCAGATTATATATAATTAGTTATTACTCTGAATCAGGCGTGGGCAAACTAAGACACGGGGATAGATGCATATGGTCTACTAAACTTCTAAAAATGGTTTGCATTGTGATTATACTTTTGCCTTTTCCCTGCAATGTCCACATGTTCCTTATAGATGTAGTAGCAAAGGCTTAAGACATATTAACATTTTTTTTTTTTTGTTTGCATTTTGCATCTCTTTTGCATTCTGAATTTAAATTAAACCGATTAATTGTTATACCCATAAAATTCTTATGGGTGTATTCACCATGACATTGCATTTTCTGTTAACATGATCTGCAAATTATATATTTTTTTCTTTGTTGTCTTTGTTAACACAGTCAAGTCCAGCCTGACTCTTGAGTGCAGTTACACTTAGTTTTGCCACTTTAAAATTTAATTTATTACTTTAGCATGGTGATTCACGGTTTTCTAAACAAGTTTTACGTTTTGTGATGGCTTGCTATATTTGATATGGAACCTTTTGCTGAAGATTTATGGATTAGGTGTCAAGTAACAAGTGTTTTTGCAGTTGTTATCTGTAACTTCACCAAATCCTTGATCCATTGGATGTAATTGGATTACAGTAAAGACTTACATTACTGCATTTTATATTGAAAATGTGTAAATCACCAAAAAAAAAAACAAAGGAAGGAAAATTTATACCGCGCAAGTTCAGGCCTTTGAATAAGATCATACAGTTATGAAATGTATTTCATGCTATTTTCTTGTCTGTGTTGTGTTGGCAGCAAAGTTTGATTTATCCCCAAGCATCAGATTTGAGACCTTGAGAAGACTTGGCCGTAAACCAATTGTCAGACTGTGCCTTTTTAATATAGGCTCAGTGAAATGGCTGAAGGTCAATGTAATGCTCATTCATTCAGACAGAAGAGCACCAGCAGCTACTGTAAAGCAGGTCTTACATTTAGGTTGTTAGGTTGATACGCTGTGGAAGCACCGCTCTCTCTCTCTGTTGACCTCAATAAAGTTCTGCAGAGGAACAGAGTTAAAGGTAAAACACCAACCTTCATTGAATAAGTGAACAACAACTGTAGCCAATGCAATATTATGACATTTTCTGTATTAGGCTCGTAAGAAAAATACTGTCAGAAACGTCAAAAAAAGCTTGGAATTGACTAGTTTAAGGAAGTCAACTAGTCAGCACTGTTTGGTAGTAATTATTTTTGATTGGTTTGCACAATTGCTGTGTTACTGAACTCTTTTCTTTTAAATTATTCATGTTTTTTGCACAGCTGTGGTTTTGGTGTGGAAACATCATGCTTGTAATATCTGGAAATAAATGTTAAAAAAGCTAATGTAGGGATATGGAAAACGCTTCACTGATTTTTGGAGCATATATTGGCCACCCCGACCATGAACTATTAAACAATGATTAGGTGAGAGTATAGCCTAAGGCCACTAGAGGTATTTAAAATGCATAATAGCAGTCTATTAGCAGCTAATGTAATGGGTTGAATCTAAATGTGCCTGAAAGGATTCCATTTGATGCCGGAATATTTTTTTCCCCTTGATTTCATTTTTTAAAGTTTATGTTTGTAATTTGAACAACCTGAGTTGAAGAATATTTAGTGCCTTGCTTTACAAAAAAAAAAAACATGGCTAATAATAAGTCAATGGGTTGCTCCCCGTTAACGTGCCAGGCGAGCATGAATGGCGTTTAATGGAGTTTAGCACACTGGACAGAAGTGCTCAGACTCTAATTGCAGTGCTGCTAACCACGCCTCCCCACACTTGGAAAAATTAACCCTATAACTGCTGTTTACAACCTTATAACCATTACAGTCCCACAAGATTTCATTGTGATAGTTGCTACAGAGCACAACACTAAACTGTTTAATGTGTTTTTGAAGTAAAGTAAAGTAACTAGTTACTTTTATAATTTAGTAACTAGTAATGTAACTCATTACCTTTTCAGAGCAGTAACTAGTAAAGTAACAAGTTACTTTTTAAAGTAACTTGCCCAACACTGTTTTGTACAGATATAAATAAACATAAACTAATAAATGGTATTAGAACTATAAAGTATTTTATCCCTGACTATCTGAAAATAAAAATCATGTTGGTATTTTCAAATTAAAAGGCAATTAAATAAGCATAATTAGGCAACAGCAAAGGCAACATACATATATATATAACTATATATATATATATATACACTGTATATATGTATATAACACACACACATATATTGCGTGGCTGTTTTGGACACAAATAAGAAGAGAGTAGACTTTTATATATAGATAGATAGATATATTTTTAGACTCTTCTGATCATATGTCCTAGTTTATGATGCTACCACTGTGTTAGCCCAGATCAGTGACGTAAGTACTGAAGTTCAGACTTTTGGTGAAAATCAAGTCCAATCCAAAATGAAACCTTGACCCTGGGATAGTTATAACAATTGACAACATAGAGTCACAGTGAATGGTAGATATTAACCCACCATCTGTGGGATTTTATGAATAGGTGGTTCTAGTGACTCTATACCTGTGAGGTTTCTGGCTTCCAAGTGTCTGAAACTCTGCTTTGGTTTGATGCAGTGGCAGAAAAGGCTGTTCTGACAATGTGAATGATGTTCTCATTACTTTTACAAAGTACCTGAAACCAGGGCTAATCACAGTCTGGACCCAGGACTCTACTCAGTCTCTCTAAGCTTGTATCAACCACAATGACTTGTATATACATATTTTAAACTTTGAACCTCGACCCCGAGATAGTTATAACAATTGACAACATAGTCACAGTGAATGGTAGATATTAACCCACCATCTGTGGGATTTTATGAATAGGTGGTTCTAGTGACTCTATACCTGTGAGGTTTCTGGCTTCCAAGTGTCTGAAACTCTGCTTTGGTTTGATGCAGTGGCAGAAAAGGCTGTTCTGACAATGTGAATGATGTTCTCATTACTTTTACAAAGTACCTGAAACCAGGGCTAATCACAGTCTGGACCCAGGACTCTACTCAGTCTCTCTAAGCTTGTATCAACCACAATGACTTGTATATACATATTTTAAACTTTGTTTAATATAAATGAACTCTTTAAATCTATGTTGCATGTATATTCTTTTTAGATACTTACCCCGAGTACATTTTTATTCACCCAAACCTATAGCTTTCATACCCAAGGTAAATAAAATAATTGATTTTGGAGATTTTCCAAATGGCCACAGGGTGTCAGAGTGCTCTTACCTTACGGCCACCAGACTGCAGATACCTGGATTTCCTTTTCAATTAAAAAATGAAGGATTTAATTCAGTTTCTGGTTTTATTTATTTGATTTCAGTCAATTTCCCTTACACAATATAATATATAATAATATGTATTGACCTGCGAGACAGCGTCGTAAAGGTGGCAAAGTTCAAGACAGAAAAAAGACAGCTATTTTTTTTTTTAAAACTGCGTCACTAAACTGAAACCATAAGGTGACTAAATAAATAAGTCCCATCTGTGGAAGTATAGAAATCAGTGTAAGAATTATGCTTGAATTTTCTTGGAGGAAAAAAAACGCACCATGGTTCTTGAGGCCCAGAGCCAATGTCCCTGTCATATGTGTGGACAGAAACATTGCCTCCTGAGAATGATAAAATCCAGTGGGCTCACCACCTGCAGGGATGTTTACAAGTAAGTGGTCGGGTGGAGTGTGGATAGGTTGTCAGTCGTGGAGACTGCAGCGCCTGCGAGCAGTAATAGATAAATGGACAATAATGGGTTGATGGATGGATGGAGGGATAACTGATCCTCAAACGGCAGGACGCTTTGTCTGGTCTGAACCTAAATTACAAATCATTTTCCTTTGTGTCACTGAATTGGATAAAATTATTAATAGCATGCATTTGGATTCAATTGTGTCCTTAAAAGTTGACCTAACCCAAATCATACTGCTTTGTCCTTTGGTAGTAACTCACCAAAGGCCAGCTGTAGATAAAATCATGCATTTAAGAGTCATTGTTCTGGGCCATTACCCCAGATTCTTGCTGATTGAAAACAGCTACTGCACAGCACAGCTGAGGCCATCTGATCCTTAATGTGATGCACATCTAAATAAACTTCTTAGGACTGTTTCATCACAGCTCATTGCAGCTGGGGTCTCAAACCCAATAGCCAAATCTTCTTCTTTTTTTTTTTTTTTCACTAGTTTGAAATAATGTTTTTCTTTGAAGAAAAGGAGATGCTGTTGTATCTTTGAGGCATCTGCAGGTATAATATTTTACATAAAGGGCAACAGTCCAATCTTTAATCATGGAAAAAAAAAAAATTCCATCGCCGTTGTTTAAACAATTATTTATTTTCTTTTGTACGCAGACACACAATCATAACCGACAAAATCTGTGGATAAAAACCCACTGAGCCGTTATGACACCTCAATCTTCCTCATTTCTTTTCATCCCTGCCTTCCCAATAGAGTTTTCACCAAATAAAACTGTCGCGTGAATTATTCAGGTCTGATTTAAGGAGGGATTAACTGGAATCAAAAGATAATCTGTTGCCCCAACGGCTCTGGCACAGTGTGGGGCTGGGAAGACGATCTGTAAAATAGAAGAGAAGGAGAAGCCTTTAAGTGGTCATGCTGATGAAAAGCTCTGAGAGACTGTCCGCAGGTTGTCTTGCTGTCCACACACACACAGGTCCCAACCCTTAGACACACATAAAATGACGCACACAACACTATTAGACATTATCTCAAGGTAACTGATCCTAAATAAAGATTTCATTAGCATCATTAATAATTTCATACTAGATTCACCCAAATCAGTTTAATGTTGTAATTTCAGGGTTGTGGAACAGGAGAGTGCTCTATTAATATTTTACACTTCAGTTAACGTCCTGATGACATCCACCAAATGAGCATTAGAAAGGTAAATTCCCTCTTTTAATCTAAATTTGATTTTTAATCAGCTCCTGCTGAAACTGAACAGAAACTAATCCACTTTGGTTATCAGGGTTGACACAAATAATATTGAACGTTTCTGTTATAATCTCTAAGCTGCTTGCAGGTCATGACTTTTAGATCATTGTGTAATTCAGGTTGTTCTGAATTCACAGTGGTGTGAATTTCTCATCAACTAATCAGGCCGGAATAAATGTATTCAAAGTTTGCTCTACAGATGGGGCCGGTCTGATCCAGTACGGCATCGGCAGTCCATCCAATACTATTAGAACAAACCCAAACAATTTTTTTAAAGTAATGATTTTAAGGAACTTTTTTTTTTGTTTGTTTGTTTGTTTCACATTTTACCTCACTTTTTTATTAATTTCTCACTATTAAGCCATGAGATGCTCAGGAAACTTTAATTTAACTTGAACGCTTTCTCTGCATCCATCCATCTTCATTTGCTCATTTCTAAGTTACACGGGCAATAGTTTCCACAACTGCAACCCAAATCACACTGCTCCATACTGTGAGCCTTTCTGTGGGTAGTGAGCCTATTGGAAGCTATGTGGATTAAGGCAGTGCTATGATCAGAACTCCTTGATGGCAACCTAGCAGTTGATGGATTTAAACCTGAAGCTTTATTGCCGTCAGGTGTCAGTTGGTGTCCAGTTCAGGAGACGCCAGGTTTTGTCTGTGCTTTTTGCAGACAATGTTGTCCTGTTAGCTTCCTTGGATCTTCAGCATGTGTTGGGGCGGATCGCAGCAGAGTGTGAGGTGGAAAAAGGTGATCTGTACCCTCCAGGGTTGGGAGGACGACCCTACCTCAAGTGGAGGAGCTTAAGTATCTTGGGTCATGTTCACAAGTGAGGGAAGGAAGGAACGCCTCCCACGGGAGGTGTTCGGATCATGTCTCACTAGGAGGAGACACAGAGGAAGACCCAAGGAAACACTGGAGCGACTATGTTGCCCAGGTGGTCTTGGAACACCTTGGGATCCTCCTAGATGATCTGGAGGAAGTATCCAGGGAGAAGGATGTCTGGCCATCCCTCCTCGGAATGCTGCCCCGCGACCAGGCTCCGGATAATTGGATGAAGATAGATGGAAGGATGGATTGGCTTTGCAGACCCCAAGACCGATTTCTTATCCGCCAGACGTATATTCTCTCCAATTCAATTTAGTTCATTTTGCTAAATTGTGAGAAAGTGTCTCATTTTATCTACCAAACAAAACTAATTTTATATAATTACCACTTGTTCACCAATATATATAACAAACGTCTAGTACTTGTATGTACTGCTCTGTACAGTACTTCCTCTGTACTGTACGTATCCACATTCACTCCTTCACCTTGTGCCTGCTGTCACCTTAAATTACGATGTCATCAGCAAGCATCATGGTGAAGGGGACCTCCTGCCTGACCTCATTTACCCATTCGTTCATTACCACTGGGAACAAAAAGTAGCATCTTTAGAGTAGAGTTGTTCGCTGATGCAATCTCACCCTTACCTTAAATCAGACTAGCGCTCGATTCTTCTTCTTGCCTCTGTTTTATTGTTCTCATACAGCTGCCCTAGTTCACCTAAACATCGCATCACTTTGCAAACCCTGCCTTATTACACAGCTGTGATCGATTTAGCGAGTCGTCTTCACCAGCACTCTCCAAGTAGACATTGTAAAAACCAAACCCCTGGAGGAACAGAGGAGGAGATTGCTACAGTCTTTGACTCCCATGAATCTCCAGTATTAGTGCTGATCGGGAACATTCAAACACTTTCACTAAGTTGTACTGAAGTACATTTTCCTTTTTATTACAACAAACGCGGGACAAATATGCATGGGATATAAAATGAAAACAGGCATTTAAGTAATTGCATTGGTCGGAGATGAATTTGCCTGCACCTTCGACACTCCTCTTTTTTTTACCTCTTGGAGGACTCTCAGAGAAATGATTGTTGCCATCAATTTTCACACAGAGTGTGACACAAATTGGCCAGTAATGAAATCTTTGAGTCATCAGCCCAACACATTTGTGGGAGGGAACATTTCCCCAATCTGCTAACATTCACCTCAACTGCATTATTCTGCAAAGCAACAAGGGAGAATGTCTGTACAGCCACAGAGCCTTTGGAAATTGGTCCCTAAGGCTCACAGCGATGTGGTTGGAAGACTGAGCAAAGGTTCTGTTTATTTCGCTTGCTACTTAAATCTAAACTCAGTAGCAAGTGGCTCAGGGCGAAAAGACATTTCACACCGAGCATGTGTTTACAGTTTGCAAGTGTAAAGTCAACACCTAAAACACACCCTACAAAATAAAATTCAGTTAATTTAGTATGGACACCAATAGCTATGTGCTCTGAAGCAGATAAAAATATACTTTTATGTGTATGTCTTAATGGATTTTGACTTGTGAGTCTCTGGAGACTAATGGTGGACACACATAAATAAGTTTGCTTGTTGTTCTACACCAGTGTTCCCCAACTTTTTTTGCGCCACAGACCGGTTAAATGTCTGGAACTTTTTCACGGTCATTACGTTGTGGCTGATAAAAGAATGAAATGAAATTAATAAAATTAAATTTCTGGTGTTCTGAAATATTTTCCTACCTATAACTTCCTCCTACCTGAATTAACTGTGCATGCCGACAATAAGGATTTCTCAAGTGCATGCAGCCTATAACTTTATCCTACCAGACCGGTATACAAGGTTAGTATCTTGTATCAATAACTCTGTGACATTTTGAGTTTATTGTCTTCACTGAGAAAATATTTCCTAATCAAATATAGCTGCATTATTGATGATGGAATCCTAGCCATTCTATTGGTCAGTTCTTTTGTTAATATCTGTATGGATCAAGTGGAAGTAATAGCTAGATGGCGCCAAAAGGAGACGTTATTTCTCTGCGGCCTGGCACCAATTCACCCACGGACCTGTACCGGTCCCCGGCCCACTGTTTGGGAACCATTGTTAAAATTGTAAAATTGTCCATATATCAATGACTTTCACATTTAGCATAGCAGTAGTAGGAGCTAAACAGTACAACCAATGAAACTGAAGTTATTCCATCTGTTCATTTAATGCAGTTGTTTCACCTTGATTCTATTACTGTATACATTCAGTTTGTTTACCTAAGCTTTGGATTTGGATTATGTCTTGGAGTTTGTTTAATGATGTATTTACCAATATAAAATTGTTATCTTGAATATCTTTTTCTTTTTGTGCTGCTGTTGATGAACGTTATTTTCGTTGACAGGTGGATTCCTTCTGTTGTTTTCTGTCCGAATATCCCTTGTTTGTAAAACTCTCTGGCTCAACCTGTGCTGTTTGTGGATTGTGCTACATACATAAATTTACCGAACAGATGGAGTTGGACTTAGAGAATTACAGTGCTGTCAATCTTACCTCCGACCCATGTAGTAAACTCCTGCAATTTTATAGGGGATTGAAGGAGGTTGACAGCAGCAGTTTCAAACCATATCAGGATTTATGTTGAATACTGTATATGAAAAATATTAACGTGAATGTATTAATATATACAACTGGAGCCTTTCCATGAGCACACAAATAATGGATTGAGTTTTTTTAAGCAATTACCTTAGGGCCAAAATGATAAATTATTGAAGTGTACTGCAGAGTCAGTCGGATATGGTGGGGTTCATAGGCTGGAAGTGGCCCCAGGGCCTGGAGTTGGAGACCCCTGGTGTACTGCAATCATCAGATAGTGCAATGGTCCTGCTTTGTACTAATGCAGAGACCCGTTTGATCTCTGCAGAGATCCTTCCCTATCTGATCAGGATTTGCTTAGATAAAAGGAAGTGCAGGAGAAAGTGAGCGTACGAGGAGGAGAGCAGGGGCGATAGGGATGTGGTGCCAGGGCAATAAATGTCCCCATTAAGAGGAAGATGTGTTTTTTTTCTCGTGATGTGTTCTTCATCAATCTTCAGATAAAATCTCTTAATTTATTTTGGAACAGCGTTTTTTTTTTTCATTCATCCTATCTCTCAGCTCTCATTTCTGTCTTCTCACTCAGTCTGTCTTTTTTCTCAGTTTGATGTTTAATCAGCTGCCAAATAACATAGATTTCATCTTACAGCAGCAGTCCAAACCGTTCATATATTACAGAATCTGTCTATCAGATAACAATGTGTTTTAAAATTCATCAAAATGGTCATCAGAATTATTTTTGCACAACTGCACAATGTCTGATCGTGCAGCGTTCTTCTAACTTCAAACATGACCGCTGACAACAACTCTCTTTCCGACTATATTCCTGTCCATAATGAGGTTTTCCTGCTGGGTAATTCAACCTGCTCCTGGCTAATATACCTATGTTTTTTTTTTTTTAACAAAAACAGCTCAGAGGTATTCCTTTATTCTGCCATCTAACAATAGCTATGGTCCGGTCAGACGCTTGCATTTAATGCCACCTGCAGTCTGCAGGGTGGTTTGATTGTGGAAGTGTGGAGGAGGCGGGGGGGGGGTCACCTGACCGCATCGACAGCACCATAAGTCAGATGTTGTTAAGTGACTGTGATATAGTTCTCCAAGCACAGAGTGGTACCAGAAGGTGGGCATGTGTTAGTCTTAATGACACTGAATTTATGGGTGGTGGGCATCAAATAATAGTATAGCTCAGTGGCCCTGAGGCAGACTCTGACCCACGCCCCACCTTTTTCGTTCCCCGTGGGGACCATGTTCTTTCTCTATGCATTTTTAATTTGATGACCACACATTAAGATGGATGGACGTGTTCATTCCAACAATGCATCAGCCTGTCAGTGTAAACAGCTGCTGAATTGTATTTTTTTTTTGACAGTTTGCTTATTGATACTTCACTAAGAATACAAGCCTGAATTTGATGAAAATACCATGGTCCAAGTTCACATTTGGTGCATCATGGTACAGAGCTGGTGCTCTCCGAAGAATATTGACTTGGAAGTCCCTTCCCCGGGGAATCCCTAAAGTTAACCACCCACAAATATACGTAGGAATGTTGTAGTAGTAGTCGATATTTTGCCAGACTTTTTCCTTTTGGCTTGTCCCTTTTTTTATCAGGGGTTGCCACAGCGACAAACAAATACATTTCCATCTCCGTCCTCTGTATCCTCAACTCTAACTCCAACTACATCCATCAATCTCCTCTTTGTCTCCTACCTGGTAGCTCCATCTCTAGGATAATTCTTCTACCAATGCATTCACTGTTCCTCCTCTAGACATGTCCAAACCATCTCAATCTGTCTCCTCGAGCTTTTTCTCCAAACCTTCCTGTCTGTGTTGTCCCTCTAATCACCTCATTCCTGATCCTGTCCA
>JAFBJS010000426.1:25566-47367 GCA_016785265.1 Paraplagusia blochii
AAGAGACAGCCAATAGGCTTCTTCAGTTCTAGCTGTTAATGTCAATGGATGAGAGGTGAGAGAAGAGACGAAACATAAAGTTGCCAGTTGCCTAACAAAACTCTTTAACCTATCCTTGTATCTTAGTCATCTTCTGCCTTCTTCTGACCTTTTCTGTTACTAGATGTTCTTACGTAGACCCCTAATTCCACCCCTGGGAAGGAGCTTCATTAATACAGTTACAGTTTCAAAAGATAATTCATGAAATGTTCGATTTCACATAAGCAACTTCACAAATGTGGCAACCCCTGAAAAAGGGACAAGCCGAAAGGAGAAAAAGGTGAAGACGTTGGATATTTCTACAAAGTCAGTCCTTTGATTGGTACACTGGAAGAAAAACCTTGCAGTTTTAGAGTCTTAATCTGTTGCTGTAGAAAACAAAACAAACTTCAGAGGTCACAGGTCTGCGATGCCAGATTCTTATTTCTTCTTATGCAACAAATGTTTTACTCAGACATAGAGCAGAAAAGAACTGAAGCTTCTTTGGGTTCAAGCTCTGTTTTTATGTAGTCTTTCTTTAATCCCCTCAGATTCTTGGTGCTGCTGTTGGAGCAGTCGGCGAGTTAATGAGAGACTCAACATATAAGCTCTAGTCCATAGACTCTGCAGCATCTTTGGATGTTTTTATCATAATAAGTGAGATGCAAAAGTATCTACTTTTACCTAGACAACCCAAAAAACATTCAACCACTGTGACAATGTTTAGAAAAACGGCATCAAGAAACTATGAATCCTCTACATTTCCATGATAATAAGTAAAAGAAAAGACATGAAAAGTGTTTCTTTTTAGATTTGTGCTCCCAGGCTACTTGTCTATCTCCTTATGCTGTCCTCTGATTCTATCAGAAATATATTCTAGGACTATTCTTTGCTCTGGTTTCGCGACTTTTCCCCTTGAAAATATATGAACTCCTTCTATGAACCATTTTTCTCCAACATTTTGGTTCGGAAAGCAAACTCCTTGTCATTGCGACATTGTGATCCACACCACTGCACACAACGAAATGTGACCTCGGTCTTCAACCCATCACCAAAGTGAACAGTGGGCAGATTTGAGCGCCCAGGGAGCTATGAGTGGGGACGGTGCCATGCTCAGTCGTAACCTGGCAGTTGGTGGATTCGAACCACGACCCCTCAGGATCCCAATCTGGTTCCTTAACCACTAGGCCACCACTGCCCTTCATTAACCTTACCGCAATCGGAATTAAATCTTGCAGAAATAGTTGAACCCTAAAGTTATGGACCAATTACAGAGACAGTGACTCTGCGAAAAAATTGCCTAGGCCTAAATAATTTTTCAAAACATCAATTACAAGAGTAGTGGTTCTTAACCTTGTTGGAGTTACGGAACTCCACCAGTTTCATGTTCACATTCACCAAACCCTACTTCGGTGCGCATTCACCGAGTAGGGTGAGTTGGTGTGTCTTGACCTACGCAGTGTCTTGACCTTAGCGCAGTGGTTCTTAACCTTGTTGGAGTTACCGAACCCCACCAGTTTCATATGCGCATTCTCCGAACCCTACTTCAGTAGGGTCAGTTGGTGTGTCTTGACCTCCACGGTGTTTTGACCTTAGCGGCAGAGGCTCCACCGTACCCCTGAGACCGACTCACCGAACCCCTAGGGTTTGATCGAACCCACGTCAAGAACCACTGCACTAGATACTTCAAGCATCCAGGCATTGGCATGTGGTGTCCCGAACCCAGGGTTGAAAAACTGAATGAAAGACAAAAGTTTCAAATTCAATACTACTTGAATACAGATATAATGCTTTTAGCTAAATCAAACTTGTTCCTTGCAAACAGCATTTTTCACGTCCAACAGCCTTTTAGTAGGATTTGACCAGTCTCTTGGATCTCAAAGTTGTGTTTTGTAGCAGTGGATGTCATTTATCCTAATAGAACAAACCACAGCCGTTATCTTAGCAGTTCACAGATAGAATTTGTTTTCCTTTTTCTCGTTTGTTTCATTTTACGCTGTTCAGCCACAGCGCGCTGGCAGCGGGTTTACTGTATAGGAATTACTACTTAATGTCAACAACAATTGTCTTCCGCCCCTTTTTTTCCGTGATGCTGAGAATATTGCTAAGTATATTGGACTACGGATGGGGATGTGAGGGAGTGCACCTAGCAGAAGTGTACCGACACAAAATGTATTGGCTGTGAGACTCCTCTAATCACACCTGGGAGCTTTGTAATTTCTCAAAAACAAGTGTACAAATATAGGTAATGTGATCTCACAAGGCCACTGGCAAAAGAAGGAAATTGGTCCACCCCGCTAGTAGAGTATTTTCACTCAGTGTCACCTAATAGTTTCTCTTACAAATGATCTCTTCAATTCTTTTTCTATCACTTACACCTAGACTTTCCTTCTTGATTTGGTAGAAATCTGCTACTGAGAAACTGTGATTTCTTTTTTGGGGGCTTGTTTAGAAGTAATTTGAGAATTTTAGATTAAGTAGAGAAGGAAACTGGGTTTCAAACTCGCAAGGAAAATGGACTCCGTTCCTTTATCATGTCTTTCTTCTATTAATCTGCTTTTAATGAAGGTTGCCTACCCTTTAATGACACTACAATGTGTTAACTGCACGTTTTAATATGTTTTTTTTTTTTCCGACTTAGATTACCTCAGATGGAGTTCATCTAGAGTTCCAGTAAATGCTTTATATTCAATGTCAGATTGTCCTCAGAGCAGTAGAGGCTGTAAATGTGAATTATATGTACAGTAAAGTATATGGGCAGCCTTTGGCACCATGGACAGTGGTTGTGATCCTGGATCTCTCAAAGGTTTTAGGATATAATATGACAAACACAAAGACTTACAAAAATAACCTGTAAATAACCAGTTCCCGACATCATCAGTCTGAACATAACTAACAAGATTAAAACCATTGTTTTTATTTTTTTAAATAATTTGAGTAATCAGTCAATCATCCAGGTCATGATATCCAAAAAAGTTTAGTTGTCAGCAACTGGACTTTGTTTCATTCCTCAACTGAGGAATTTTATCAGTTTCTGCTTGATGTAAGAGGCAACTATAGTTCTTCTCCTCTAGACCAGTTGTTGGACATAGTGGCAACAGTACAATCGATGAAGAATGCCTTAGGAATGAAGGACATCCATATTACGTATCTCAAGATTCTTTCGAAGGACTGTTGTTCTTAAAAAAAAAACCTTTTGGTTGAAGATTGACAGGAAACGACAACTTTTTCCCTGCCTTATCAGTGGTGTGGAAACCACTTCTGAAATAATGTGTTACTTTAGATTTTTAGCAGATTAATTATATCCCAAATCTCAGCTGCACAAATTAACAAGTAACCGTGTGACTATGACACACATTTCACGGTTCATTGTTGTGTTCTGTTCTCACCTGGCTTCAACATGTATTTCAGAAGATTAAGATCGTCATTAAAACGGAATTTATTATTCTATAATTATCTGATCACAGCAGTTTGGAAAGTACATTTACAACACAGTGTTTCATTCCACCGCGGAAACAAAACAGGTCATTAAAGCACACCTGGTAAACTTTAGATTTTGTTATTTCTACGTTGAAACGTGTTGAATCATATTTGCTTTATAAAAATGTAAGTTAGTTGACATATTTGGTCTTTAACGGAATGCGTCAGTGTTAATTGTTTTCCTACTGCAGTGGGTACATTTATTTTATTTATTTTGTTTGTTATTTAAGTTATAAATACACAAGTATAATAAAAGTAAACATTTTCGGGGTTACTTTATGATAAGAGCAATTTACTAAAGGACCCGAAACAAACCTTAACTCTGAACAAACTACCGCCTGTCCTCGGTTTAAGAGCCTGTTAACAGATGTGGTGTTTATAGTTCACTAAGTCCAATGTGAGGTTTTAAATGCTGCTGACTGTGTTCACTTCTTTTATTAATATAATTTATTGAATTCTTAGTTCTGTGTATATATATTTTCTTGATGTGACGTCAGAGTCTATTTAAAGACTCATCCTTTTATACAGAAGGAGCGTCTTTTAATACAAAAACAAAACAGAATCTGTTGATTGATATTGTCACTGTGATTTGATTTATTTACCAACACATGCTTGGGTTCTTTGAATATTTACAGAAAGTCCAACAAATCCAGACTTTAATATTTATTTCATAATATGTTATTGGGACACTAAATACAAAACATCATCCTTTTATATGTGCAGTTTATAATAAGTTTAGAAAACTATTTAAACCTTTCGATTATTTAGCCCAGGGCTTTGAAACTGATTCTTTTGCCAATCATTTTTTTTCCAAACAGAAGCACTATTGTAGTGTGTATCTTTTGTGTTTTTATCTTATCTACCCTTTACTCCACCTCTGTATGTGTACTGTTGCAATTGCAGTTTACCAACTGTGGGACAAATAAGGCTTTTTTCATCTTAATCTTTTCTGGATATCTGGATTTGGGGGCAACAATAAAATTGAAGTTCTTGTACCGGTTACTAAATCAGCTACCCTTTAACGATATAGAATGTTCCGGACCCCATCATTAACAGGGACAAATATATTGTGTGTCAACCTCATCAGGTCATTGAAGACTATTTAGACTAGACGAGGAGACTAGTCACTTTGATTGTAGGATACACAGATTTTTTTTTTTTTAGAAAACATAGTATCTGGTTTTTGTTTTTGTTCCTCGAGCCCTGATTTAGCTAAATCTGTATCTCATCTTTAGTTTAGACATAACTTTGCTGAAAAACTGCTCTTACTCCAAAAATCAAAAACTTGTCATTAAAAAAAAATAAAGAGGGAATGTGTTAAGGCTGAGCCAAGTCAGAAATTGCAGGCATTTGTGAATGGTGTGAAGGTTGGGGTGAATTCAATCAAGAGAGGTGAGAAAGGCTCTGGGGGGCAGTTAGCAGGAGGTATCAGAGGGGTGGATAACTGCTCCTTTGGTGATGGGGGTAGACTGGCTTATCGGTACCAGCACAGTTAAAAGGGCAGGGCTTTTACAGCAGCAGTGGTATCTGTTACAATGCAGTACAGAGTACTACATTGACACCATTGACAGAAACTGAACTAAAGGGAGCAGAAATATTGATTCTGAGATTCTGACTGGGTGAGACAACTGACGTTGATCAGTTTGGAGGTGAAGGCAGATTGGTTGAGGTGGAGCAGGTGCCTTGGTGGAGATGTTGGAGGTGGTATGTGCATGTAGTCAAAGACTACGCAAAGCTGTCTGGAGTACCAGCATAAGAGCCAGAGGATATGATTAACATTATTAAGCATCTGGTTCCTCTGGGGACTGCTGTTAACCAAGTGTATTGCAATTGCACATGCAATTATTTGAATTTAAATATTTAAATTAAATATAAATGAAGAATCTGAGCTCACTTGGTGCAGATACCACATAATTTCAACATTACTTTTAAATACTTATTTAAAAATGTGATGGTACTGCTCACTCTGCATTCACATTGCTTATCTTGCTAAAAAAAGCAAATAATTCTGTTCCTGTTCTGCCATTTCCATGACAGTTCAACACCCATACACCCACATTAACAGATAAAAAGATGGATAGAAAGATAGTAAGACAGATGGACAGAGAGACAGATAGATAGATGGATGGATAGACAGTTAAAAAGAAAGGTAGATAGGAAATAAAGACGTAACTTCACATCTCCACCCTTTAAGCAGCAGCTTCTCCAGTCCATTGTTTCATGTTACAACATGACAGGACCACCTTTAATCAAATTGAAATGTTTAAAGGCGTTTGATACAGCGCAGACTTTATGAGGGCGACAAACAGCTAATCTAATTTAGCAGTCTTTCACGCTCACTGATCCAAGCTTTGCCGAGGCGAGAATATGTTGTGGGTCACTGTGGCAGAGCGAGTGTTCTGGTGACAATCTCCGGTCTCTGCTCGGTAACAGCCCTGGGAGACGCTGGACTCTGGTCTGTCCTTTGTGTGTGTTTCACCCAGGGAAAATGACATCCACTTATCCCCTTACTTCTGCTGCCTTATCTACTGCTCACTGACACTTGCATTGGAAATCGATGCGGAGCCTTTAGAGCACCATCACTTAAACAAATGGACAAGTCACACTATCTATTTTATTGAAAGACCTCATTGTCAGTAACAGGCACAAAGGCTGAGCTCTGACATAAAGTGCAGGTTAGTCCTGTAGTCAAGCTTACCATAATCAGTCGCTATATTGTCTGGTAAGAATGGAGGAATTATTACACTAATGTCTCTTGTTCAAGTTAAAAAAAGAGAGAAAGAAAATCCAACATGGCTGTCCTTGAAATGACCCCTACAATTTTTGGTTTAGGAAACAGAATAAGGAAGAAAATAATTCAACTAAAACAAAACATTTTCTTCTTCTCCTTTCGGCTTGTCCTTTTTCCAGGGGTTGCCACAGCGATCCTCAACTCCAACTACCTCCATGTCCTCCCTCACTGCATCCATCAATCTCCTCTTTGTCTCCTACCCGGTAGCTCCATCTCTAAAACAAACCATTGTGACTTAGCTATAGAGCTGGGTATTGATTAAAATTTTCTAAATCGATTCGATTCGATTCACAAGGGTTCGATCCGATTCAATTCACGATTCGCTTCGGTTTTCGATTCAGTTTTTGTCATATCAATTATAGTTCGGTACCACATTATTCTCATAAGAATCAAAGCTAAAATTGAAACTTAATCCATTTGCTAATAAAATTTTTTTTTTTTTTTTTACATTTATTTCCATCACAAATTTACTCAAGGGAGTCATATTAATCCATCATGCATTTTTTATTTAACATGACTTAACCCAAAATTTCAAGGCAGACTCTAGTTTTAGATTTTACATTTTAGTGCCATGTTGTTTTAACATTTGTTTTACGTGCGAGTGTGTTACCTCGCACGTAACCACATAAATACGTAATCACCTGTGGTGCATGAGCACAGGTAAAGTTGTTGGGAAAAGAAGGAAAAAAAAGATCGATTTTTGGATTTATGAATTGATATCGTCCTATTAACAAAAAAATCGATTAATCGATTTTTTTTTTAACCCTGCCCTACTTAGCTATATTAATAATGTTTGCACAATTTTAGATTCTGTCTCCAGGGTGATCGTCTTCCTTACCTCCACCACCTTCTCCCTGACTCTACACACACCTGCAACATTCTGTTATCCCATGCCAGTTTGTCACTTTAGTTTTAAGCTTACAAATGTCCGCGTTTAGTCCAAAGGGGTTGATCCAACATGTTGTTGTCCCTGCTTCTCCACCTCATTGGATTACTTTCTGTGCCGATTTGGTTTAATGTGGACTCTTTGTTGGCCCTGAATTGTTTGGCTCGTGATAAATGGTTTAAGGATTTGCTCCAGTACTCTGTCGTTCCTCTTCCCTCGGCCCTACACATGATTAATTGGTAGAAATTTGATAAATGGAGGAGAGGACAGAGTTGGACTTGTTTTTTTTTTTGTGTTTTTAATAGTTCTAAAAAGTTTTACTTCAGTTTTGTATTGTAATGTGACGTCCTTTGTTTGGATGTGATGATACCAAACATACTATGTTGTCTAGAAACCTGGCAATGACCAACATGACCAACAACTCGTCTGCCTCGGAGACACATTACGTCAGTGAGCTTTATTCATGCCCGTAGCTTTAAATTCCAGAATATGGTTTTAACCCTGGCAAAGTGTGTGACGCCTTGGGTGCTGTGAAATGTCTGCTTGGAGGTGTGTGTTGCTCTTTGTCACTCTGCCAAACACACTGTAATAGGTGGATTTGGCACATTTTTAAGCTGTGTATTCATCACTGTTAAACAATAACAGGAGATTGCATTTTTAAAGCAACTGATGGAGTGGACCAAGAGATTGATGCAGTTTGGAAAATGTGTCCCTCAACAGGAAGTTGTTATTTTAAACAAGTGAATTACTCCTGAGTCTCCTTATGGCACCTCTTTACTCTAAGTACTTTGTCGGTAATGAGCTTCTTTTGTCTATTATCTTTTTATTTTTTTTAATTGACAATTTTAAATAGTTTGTTACTGTTTCACTCTTTTTTTTTACATTGTTTTAATTAAAAAAAACATTGCTGGGAAGGGATTCTTTAACTTTTGGTTGGAAAATGAGCCTGGATTCTCATCAATAAACATACAGTTAAAAATATCCATAATAATAATACAAATAAAAATAATAAATAACATTATAATAAGCTGTCCTTTGTCCCGAAGTGAATGTAATAGTAATAACAAATAGAGATGTAATTCTATAATCTATAATATAGGTATTGAGTCAGACAGTTTAACATATATAACATAATGTTAAAAATAAGATATCCAATTTTTATAGGTAAATATATTTAGAGTTTTCAATCTAGATACATCGCTCCAGCCTGGTCATTTGAAAAGTAGCTCAGTGGACAAAAAAAAGTGTGGACACCCCTGGTGTAGTGGACGCCGTGTCACATTTAAGTTCAACTGTTATTGAGAAAATTAAATGGTTTGCCTTTGTTGAAAATGTAACTGTAAATGTAAATGCAACTGCTTTTAGTTGTTTTGCATCTACATATTTATTTGGCGTTCTTTTTAAGGAAACAAAATTTGCTATTCATTTTATTTTAAAGTAGATTTAGTGAAGCTGGCCAGTCGTGTTTTATACTTTATCTGCAGAGTCTGTTTTGCACTAAAATAACTGTGTCATGGCCAGAATGACAGAGACACAAATACAATTCAGAATATTTTCAAATGATCACAAAAGAGCAGCCTGTGGTCAGGGCCAGTGACCACTTCAGTGTGCCACAATGAGCAAATCAGTGTCTCTCTATAATAATCCTAGACTCCTAGGGGAGGTGACAAAGATAACAACACTGATTTTGAACAAACAAAGCTGATTCCTGTGGAAAATTGAATTGTATTGAATGTAAAACATCACAAAATTTCACAACAGGGACTCGGTTGTCAGTTGTGGCAGCCGTCCTTTCCAGTGGTCAGATCTCTGGGACTGTGTCCTTCTGCTCATTTTGGAGATGGCTTAAATGCAGGGGTCATATTTTGTTGTGTGCAGTGGTTTACTGTGTCACCATGACAAGTAGTTCACTGCTTCCCTTCCCTGCAACAGCGAGGGAAATTTAGCCTCTCATAAAAATGTCTTCCAGTAAATAGTCTAAAATAGTGCTTTATTTGCATTTACGGAAATACAATACCCACGCTCAGCTTCAGTTGACTTTTAATGCTTTTTGCTGAAGGCGTGGATGCTTATTTCATAAATGCTGCCAAAATGGTACTTTCATAGGAGACTCTATGACTGGGAGTCCGTTGGTAGGCACGGAAACTGGTCGCTGTGTGATGGATTATGAAACACTTTATGAAAGTGAACCAGGGCACAAGAACAAAAATGAAATACCGTAAAAAAAAAAGAAAGAAAGGAAAATCTAACTATTGCCGTCACACAGGTTAATACAGTAATTTGATACATTAGTAGCACAAATGTTAACATCATGCACCTAATTATTGGCATGATTTTTAATCATTAATAATATCAATAATTTTGTATGAAAGACAAATGAGACAATGACAATAAATCCAGATTAATGGCTATTAAGCTTAATATATATCAGGCACAAATGAGCACGTATTGTTCCTAAACTGGCTTTTTATATAATGGAATTAATTACTTAAGTCACTACTCTAGTCAATGGTCAAAATTATAACTAGGTAAAAGTATTTCATATAGTTATATTGTCACACTTTCCTTAATATTTCTAATTATTCTCTATTATTGACATGAATTATCAGATAAAATATGACTCTGTTTCATGACCATTATCTAAGTTTGTCCATTATCCCAGGTGTGTCCAACTCATGGTTAATTGGTCATTTGTTGTAGGTACAATGTACTTCAGTTTTACTAATTTACTAAGGTTTTTTTTATCTGCCAATGTTTCAAAACAACTGATATCGAATAGAATAAAGTCTAGTGATGATATATTTTAAAAATGTAATGATTCTTTACATCCTTTACCATCCTCGACCCACATAACTTCCAGTGGGCTCACCATCAACAGGGAAGGCTCACAATATGGGTCAATGTGATTTGGGTGGCAGTCGTGGAGACTGCTGCCCCTGAGACCTGGTATAAATGAATGTAGGATCCTTTGATAATGGTGCAGTATTGTCACTCTGCAGTACTGACTGATACTTGTTGACTGGTCCTTAGCACATTCTACACCAGTCAAAGTCAAACTAAGGGCCGATGGCCAGATGGGGCCCGTTCAGCTTTGTAATCCGGCCCGCAAAAAGTCTCTAAATTATGTTTTATTTCTTATATTGCGATTTTGCTTCTTCTATAATTATACTTTAACTGCAATACCCACAATTTCATTTTAGATGGCTAAATGCCTATAAGCATTTTAGCCCAAATATGACTTGACTAACATATTATCAAGCTTAGTTCATGAACGGTCCGTCAGTCTACTCCCAACCCGCCCCCGTGTCCAGTTTTAGGACCAGTTGTGACCCGTTAGTCTAAAAGTTTGTCCATGTCTGTTCTAGACGAAACCCTCAATAAACGTAGTTATTTCTCGGATTAGGAAACACAGCAGCTGACTCCCTCTGCAACATCGTTGTAATGTGGAAACATAAAGGTCACCGTGTTAATTAAAACTGAACTGGGACTTGATTTACATAATTGCGTGTTTATTAGTAGATCGTTTTAAAAAATTAATTTAGCTATAATCATATTTTAATGAATCCATTTATGTTGTAATTAAATTCTTCTGTTCCAGTTAGTGTTACATTCATTTATTTTACACTCAACCACCGGTTTTGTCTGACAGATTTTCTTGTATTGACTAGTGTTGACTTCAGTGGTTCTCAATGTCATTGGTGCCTCAACGTCAGGACTTTTTAAGCTATTGCAGGCCACACAGCGTGGCTCCGTGGGCCCTATTTGGCCTGCGGACATTGAGTTTGAACCATGCTCTACATCTATAACCACTACACCACTCCCTTTATTTAGTAAAGATTATTGTTTATCTTCTTTTGCTGGAGGGTTTAAGGTCTTAATGTTCAGGGCTACACAGCAGTAATTCTACCTTGCAAGAAGAGAATAAAACGTTGCCACTTTCATAACCGCTAATCATTGCTTTGCTTTAATTTGAAGGGTGAGCTGTAGATTGAGTTTTTGTACAGGCTGAGTGACACTGCTGTACAGTAACTGAAAGGAGTTGCAGGGGTTAATTATGTTGTCAAGGAAACGGCTACGCTGTGCTAAGGTCAGTTATTGATCACAATGTGGTATTGTAATTTTCTTTTCTATAACTTGAATTAGAGCTTTGGGCCACCAGGGGCATGCTGAGTCTGAGAACTCGGCAGTTCTCTGAAGGTTCTAGCACGAAGTCTCTGTAGTCTGAGATCTGGTACCTCTAGTACCCAATATGTAGATCTGGTTCCACCAGTAGATCTCCAAAGAAGTCCTGGTAGATCCTGAACAATAACGTAAGAAATATTAGTAATAAAACTAGAGATGTAATTCTATTTTAAGATTTTAATCACTGGGCTAAAGTGAGAATCATAGCTATTGAGTCAGACAGTATAACATATGGTACATGCTAATGTAGCGAGGAAGATATCCATGTTTGTTGGTGTAACGCTAAAGAAATGAAATAATTGTACTTTCTATTTATATCTGTTAACAATGATGTTCAATCTGCTTGTGTTGATGAAGAAGAGGTTTGTCTTGTCAGAGGACAGAGCCTGGAACCTCATCTGTTGGTTAAACTGGGATTACCACCAGCTTCAATCATGTTAGTGGCTAATGTTTTGCTGCAAATTAATTGACGCAAACATAAAAATATGAAAGAGAAAAAAAAAATGTTCCAAGAAAGCGGAGCTAACACAGAATTCCATCTGGTGCGATGGTAAGAATGACTGTAGAGAGAAAAAGAATTCCCGGAAAGATAAATTAACACCCCTGGTGGCTCCTGCTGGGAATGTGAAAGAAAAAAAATACAGCTTTGACAATCTGGTCACTGCCATTAAGCAGGAGGAGCTCCACATTTGGAATGGTGTATGGTGCTTGATCTGACCAATGACTGATGACTGTGAGGATCGGAAATCACAGCCCATGGTTCCAGGCCACACCAGCACAGCAGGCAGAATTGCTGGTATTATTAGAGGCTATTGAAGAAGCCATCAACCAACTGAGAGAGGTGTAGACCTCATGGAAATGGATTCATGCTCTCATTACACTACCCTCCTTTTCTCCTCTAGTTTGACTCCCACTTCCACGCCTCCCCCCCGTCCCTTGTCAGATTTTCATATATGTTTATCTATTACAGTGTATATTGTTTTTCTGCCTCTTTCTCTGCCTTGGCTGACAGCAACACTGGGGCTTGATTTATTTGAGATGTGTTTTTCCTGAGTGGGAAGGATGTTTCACCTGCTGTTTCCTCGATTGATGAAGCAGGAATGTCAACACTCATAATCACACATGTAAATTCCCTCAGTCACACATGATGACATCATCTCTCAGCAAACGTTTCAACAGTTAGCAGCATCAGGTGGTTGGAGTGCAACCAATGGCTCGGTAAAGCACACGGTACTGCACTCCCTCTGTACCGCGTTCACCAGCGCAGTCTGCGATGGTACCATGTGAGAGTGTGAGGCTATGTTGGTGCTGGTACAGTGGGGTTTGAAAGTCCACCTTTTTTGCTTTCACAACATCATGAAATTTTCGTCATTTCAAAGAGCAAAACAAAAGAAACTTGGAAAGCAGAATGCAAACTCCTTGTCATTGTGACATTGTGATTCACAACACAACACACAACATAAGTCACCTCTGCATTTAACCCATCACCAAAATGAACAGCGGACAGCTTTTAGTCTCGCGGGAGCTGTTAGTGGGGTCGGTGCCATGCTCAGTGGACCTCAGTGTTAACCTGGCAGTTGGTGGATTCGAACTTGGAACCCTCCTGGCCCTAGTCCGGTTCCCTAACCACTAGGCCACCACTGCCCTAAAATTATATTATTTTTTTATTTGACTGTGTTGTACATCCATACAGGCATAATGTAACAAGAAAAGCCTTAAACTGTGTTGAAATCCTTGGTAAGAGCTCAGCTGTGTTGCCAGGGCTTTGGATTCTACCCTCCAAGGACCAAATACACCGATCCATGGCTCCCTGTAGACATTAGCTGTAGGAGCTGCACAGATGATCATAAATGCTGAAATGGGACAAATGGATTTTCTGCTTGTGCTGTAAGTTGAGCATGTGATTATGTTAATTTTTTTGGGTTTAGTCTCTGATTCAAGTGCTGTTTCGTGAGGTTTTCTCTGGATTTTATAGATAATATTACCATATTTAATAACATCTGTTACATCTATGTGGGGTATTACTCTGTCTGTCTGTCTGTCTGTCTGTCTGTCTGTCTGTCTATCTGTCTATCTATCAATTTGACTTGTTGTCAATCTTGACCTTGCTGATGAAAGTGTCTTGGACTCTGTTCTTTCCTGGACTAGACTCTGTTCTATCTATCTATCTATCTATCTATTAATCAGTGTATCAATCTGTCGATCTGTCTGTCTGTCTGTTTATTGGTCTATCAATCTGTCTGGCTGTCTGTCTGTCTATTCATCTATTCATCCATACGTCCATCTGTTTCTCTGCCTATCTATCAATTAATCTATCTGTCTGTCTATTTGTCCTTTGGTCTGTCTGTCTCTCTCTCTGTCTATATATCAGTCTATGTATCTGTCCGTTTCTCTATCCCTCTATCTTTTATCCATCTATCCGTCTATTTTTCTATCTGTCTGTCTGTCTCTTTCTATGTCCATCTGTCCATTTGTCCGTCTGTCTGTCCTGACGGCTACTTCTTATTCTGTCTGTAATATAATGTTTGAAATTTAATTCCCTTGAAATAATGAAATACTATAATACAGATTTTAAGATGCCTTATTCTTTATCCTATCAGCATGCGATCAATAAGGAGTCGTATCTGCACTGAAGTATAGTTGAAGTACTGTGTCTACGTGTACTCCTACTGTACCTTTGAGCATTTCTGTGTTTATGTTAACAGCTGGCAGCTACTTCATGATTTGAAGCAATCAGACCAAACTCACAGTAATCCCTGCTGCTTTGAAAAGTTATAGCTGCTGGAAAAGTGCAAAAACTGGAGGGTGGTACATTCCACTGATCCTGCTGTAGTGTTTGTTGTCTGCCAGGTAAACAGACTATAAAAGCGCTGTATAGGGAAGAGATAGAGGCCCACGCCTCCGCCTGGTGAAAACAAAGTTTCTTCTTTAAAAATTTTTACATGAAGACTGAAGCCGTTTCTGCAAAATCGATTGTCCTGACTGTCGACTGTCCTTTTGAAGAGAAATGTTTGGTGTCACAGATTCTTATCCGTTTTTTTTTTCCAATTTCAAAGAGTGTGTACGCTGAGCCTGAGAGAGTCCAATGCTCCCATTTTGAGTGTCATCACCTCCTAAATCACTTTAAATTAAATAGCTTTGATGGAAGCTTCACTGCAGAAAGGATTTTTAATTATCCTTCTTAATGATCCGGTTATCAGCTTCATGCCTCTGCTCTGCATTTCCAGCCTAATCACCTATGTGCAGCATTGATCTTGGAGATCAACTGGCCACAATGTGTGACAGTGGAGCTGCTCTTCTTCATCCACCACTGTTTTATTCTTGGTGTTTAACAGCGTTTTATAACATGCAAAAAAAAAAAAACTACATTATAATTTTAAACAATATATTCTTGAATCTTCATAGTCTAGGACTTTCACTTCACAGTAGTGTTTTCATCCTTCCTGCAGCACGTTGTTATTCTTCTCTCTCGTGCTATTCCTGTTCCCTCAGCACGGATGCACAGGTTTTTGCGTTTTATTTCTGTGGATTAGCTGCTTTCACTGCTGCACCATAAACCCAGTACTATTGTTAACTCAAGAGTGGAGACGGGATACAGTCTATCAGCTGTGGTAGGACAGAGTGTTGTCGTTTGTACTCTGCTGGAGAGACGGCGTGATACACAAAGGCTGGTTGTCAAACTGACCCACTTTTTAGGTCTACATGAAACTGCACTGTTTGGTGACAAGGGCGGAGGAGAGATCACACAGCAAACTGGTAATGGCCATCAGGGCCAGCAAAGCCTTCTCAGCTGGCCTAAACATACTCAGAGTAACACATATATTCATAATTTTTTAAAAATAAAAAACAATCTCTTTTTTAGTTAATATAAAAATAGTTTTTACATTTAAAAGTTTGATAAAAGCTTAATATCCCATCATATTTCAGCTAGCTCGTGTTGTCAGGTTCCATGAAATCTGCCAGGGCCTTCAGAATCAAAAGTGAGGGCTGTGCCCGCTATAAGTGAATGAACACAGCCTATTTAGTTTACAGCGCTCTGACCAATCAACTTGCGAGATTGCGACCTCAGGGCCTTCTAGCTGGCCCTATGTAGAATGCTACACGTATGGGGCAACAGGTGGGCTAGTGCCGGTACATAGCATTTTTTAAATGTCGCTATTGCGGGAATCGAACCAGAAACACTTGACCACCAGCACAGTTAAATGTCAAAATTACCAAGAATAATTGATTTTAAATTCTGAAGTTTTATGAGTCTATATTAAGTGTGATATAATGTATATGTGTGGACACTCAAGGTACCCTGGTGCCCATCATCTATTGCAGAGCCGGATATAAGCCGTATCTTAGCAGAGGGAGTATTGTATTTTTTGCTATCTGGTGTATCTGTTTAACCCCTTAGTGTAAGGCAACTGGAAGTTACGTTTTTTTTTTTTTGGAAAACGTCTCACCTTTCATCCAAGAGGCTTCTTGAATTAAGATCAGAACTGAAGAAGCTCTTTAACCTTAACCATGTCCAGGAGGATGGAGCATCTCTAAGGACACGCTCTCCAGTGTTATTGCAGAGTGGAGTAAATGGGACTACATGCAACACCTCGGGCAGTGGGTGAGAACAAAGATCATCACAGAGCACAGTCTCCTGTAAGAATCAAAAAGGCCGCTGTAAAAAGATAAGCCTTTAATTAATTCCGTAGCAGTGAAACTCCATGGTTACGGCAGCAGGGTAGAACGAGGCACAAGTCAATAAGTCAGGTGGGTCAACTTCGTTTTCACCGATGGGGGGGGCGTCTGCAGTGCAGTTTGAGAAAATCATACAGTAAAAAAAAAAAAAATCTGTATCTGTTTATTATAAATCCCATGTTTTTAATCTTCCACCGCCGCACAGAATGACTTGGCGTACCACATTTAGCCCACAGGCCTTGAGTTTGACAACAGGTTCAATAGAGTGACCATTTTAAGTGGTGTTTAGTGCCAAAAAACAATTCACAGTCCAGTAATATGCAATAAAGTGGCATGGGAAAAGTAGCTAATGATCGATGGTATAAAACAATGTCTAGTAAAGCTCTTTTCCACTGAGAGATATAGTTGACACTTTTAACACTGCAGTTACTCTGCATTAAACTACAACAGTAATGACCTCCAGAAAATTGTGGCCGCAGCAGCAGCAGCCTGCCGCTAAAAGAGCCACTCAGCTTCCCCGCTGTTGTCCAGAGGGTGTGTGGGAGGGTCCATGATGGATTTCAGCTCGGCTGGACTCGTCCTCTCACCCACGTCTCTGAGGGAGAGTTCACGACTGAGCTGGCTCTCCTAGACACTGTCTGTCCCCAACAGTCAAACCTAAACGAGGTGGATGTCGATTAATACAGACACAACATAGTGAAAAAGAAAAAAAAAACATTTTATTCTTACCTGTCTGTCCATAAAACTCCCTAGTTTTAATCTACTCAGTGCGTGAGTGTGAATAATATTATTTGTTTTCTTTTTACGGACGTGTTATTTATAAAGTCATGTCAAACTAATTCAAAACAGTCCCCAGGTTAATTGGGACCAGGGGGGAGCACAGATCGACTGGTGTAACGGAGGTTAGTGAGGAGCGTTTGAGCGATAATACTGTGCTTTGATTAATAGAACAAGCAGATGGAAAAACATATTTAATCAGTGTTGGTTGTCGACACACAGATGCACACATTAGAGCTATACTAAATACTGTCATTTACCAATGACAAGCCAAACCTTTATATAAATATATATGTCAATTATAGTCAACTGCATGCTTTTAGCAGATGCTTATATTGTCCAAAGCAAAAGAAGATAATTAACCATCAAGCTTTGTGGAGGGGCAAAATAAATAACAATGATAAATTATAATAATACCAACAACAGTATAATAATAAAATCAATGTCTTAGCTCCTAGGGCAGCAGTCTCCACCACTGCCACCCAAATCACACTGCTCCATTCTCTGAAAAATCAAATATATTCATTTATTCATTCATTCATCTTCATCCTCTTAACTGTGACCCAGACCCAGTCTCCACGACTGCCACCCAAATCACACTGCTCCATACTGTGAACCTTCCTGTGGGTGGTGATCCCACTAGAACAGGGGTGGGCAAACTAAGGCCCGGGGGCCACTTGCGGCCCGTTGAGCCTTTTAATGCAGCCCGCCATCCCTGTCCAAATGAAAGAATTTATTTATATTATAATTAAACTTCCGACTTTTCCCTACAATGCCTGCATTTCCCCAGTAGATGACATAATAGGCTATTAGAAATTTAGTATTTTGGGTTTGATACATGACTTTTACTTGCCACTTATCTTAGCTTACACGAACGCTCCATCTCTCTGCTCTTGACTCGGCCCCGTGTCCAATTTTAGGAGAAATTGTGGCCCGCAGGTCAAAAAGTTTGCCCACCCCTGAAGTTATGTGGGACAGGACAGTGTTATGATCAGAGGACCGCGGTGTCAGCTGGTGGATTAGAACCTGAAGCCTTGTGGAACCAGGTCTGATTCCTTAACCACTAGGTTACCAGTCCACCTCCATAATGATAATAATAATAATAATATTAAAGATGAGGCTGTCAGCTTTTACTCCAACCAAACAAGATCACACAGTTTGACCAATCAGCTGTCTGATGACTGAGATGAGTTGATTAAACCTGTTGACTTGAACAAAAACCTGCAGCCACAGTGGTCCACAGTGGAACAGTTTGGACATGATGGGCCTAAACCATTAGTGTGGACACAAAATGGGCTGAAAATGTTTAAATTGATATTTACAGGGTCTCTGTCTGACCCAGTGGCCAGGGCTGCTTGTCGTTCTTCACTTATGAATTCACAGGTGGGTGATATGGATGTTAGTGAATAATTAATGCCTCCAGAATTGCATTGAACTACACTTATATAGATCTGTAGTTAAAATAGTAAACGAGTTCAACAATTATCTCTATATAAACTGTTGCATCAGTCTCGCAGTTTTCTTTATTAAACTTGGTGACATTTCAAAAATAGCAGAAAATAAAAACCTGGCAATGAAAAAAAAATGTTATGGCTCAAAAATGATTGGGAAACACTGCCCTGTGCTTTGAGCCTGAAGTATCACTTCAGAATACAAAGCAGAGCTCATGCTGTTGATGCCGACAAATAACCCTTAAAAAAAGTACCCCGTGTTTGCAAAATAAATGGTATTGTAGTAGTTAGATTGATGTAGTATTACGTTAGATTGAAGGGAAATTGATTCATTGAAGTAGAATTTTGGGCTTTAAAAGATGTAGAAAATCATGCAGTCTTTAAAAGTAAATAAATAAATTAAAAGTATGATAATTCTCCAAAGATTGATCGGATTGGGCTCAAACTCACGGCCCGTGGGCCATGTGCGGCCCTTGAAACAATATTTTGCGGCCGCCCCATAGATGTGAAAGTTTAATTTATAATAATATATATATAATTTATTTTATAATAATAGTATAAGAAGTGTTTCAACATTTTAAGGTACATTTTGTAGTTCTCAAGTCCCTTATCTATGGCCTCTTGGTTCAGTGTTGTATTACGCTGAGTTTTTATTTTTTATTTTGTATTGAAATGATAAAAAAATGATACTGTGAAATGATAGCGTGGGTGTTGGCCACTCAATGCTGAAAAAAACACTTGATTTGGAAAGAAAAACCAATCTGTTAGTCCATGATCCGATACAATACAGAGCTGTTTCTTCCTATGATACAGTGTTCTTTCCTCACAATGCTAGTTTGCCGTGAGATTGCCGTAACCTTTATGAGAGACGGCACATATTCCTGCACACAGAATAGGCTGCATCAGCCTCTCTCTTTGTTGTGCAGTCAAAACCTACTTTGTAGCAACGTTCCTCATGTTGAAGTGCGTCAAATAATACTGAGCTCAAGCAGCTCTGGACCACGTCCTTGGACTCAGATGAATGTTTGTGATAAACAGGTTTGTGGGTGATATTAACCGTAGGCAGAATCAAAATGAGATTTTAGAGCACAGTTCTGCCGTTAAATATTGAATTTTTTTTTTTTTCCCAACCAAGATAGAACGATACCCTTATTCAATATAACATTGGAGGTCGTAGGTAATAGTGTGCATTCTGAAGCAGTGAGGTGAAGGACATGGAAAAGGGACACAATTACAGGGTAAAGAATCATGAAGAAGTCGTTCAGCTCATCCAGGCCCAGCAGGACGTCTTCATTCCTCAATCGCTGTATGGAGAATATGGATTTTCTTCCCCAGTATATGTTTCCTTTTGAGGGCTTTCCTGAGAGTGAGATGCATTTGTCCTTTATGGTATTCACAAGATTTACTTTTCATACTCAGGGCAGGCAGAAAAATAATTATTCTCACTCAATTCAGGTGTCAGAGCAAGTAAACAAGTATATATCTATTTAGTCGATCATCAGAAATGAACGTTGGGATGGGTGTGTGTTGTATACCTTGCCATATCAACACAGGGCACATATAAATGTGTAAAAACAATTAATAATACTATTCGTTAATCATAATGACCTAGATTATAATTAGTCGTATTTGGTGAAAATAAGTTGTATTTATGTAAATAAACATTTTAAGCCACCGGGGTCTGAACCTGCCTGACAGACCAAGCCTCTATTTTGCATTTTAATCAGCTCTTGGCTGACAATACCATTATGAACAGCATGCTTAATTTAACTGGGGCAGCTCAAGGTCGGGTCCACTATTTATCTTCCTTTTTTTTTCGGCCAGCTGGTGAAAAATTTGGGCCACAGGTGCTTTAGCGCAGACAAATGCCTCGTCTTTTATCTCATTAGTAGCCAATTATTACATATATTCATAGAGTAGTATATGGAGTTCTCACCAAGTTTGAAGAATTTAGTAGAAAATTTATATTTTGTGTTGTGAAATTGTAATTGATCCAAATAAACATTAATAGTTAAGGTGCAGTATGTTAGAAAAGAAAAATACTTTTGTTATATGTTTTATTAACAGAGGACATGGTTTCCTGTTCTACTAGTGCAAGCAAAATGTAGTCCTCAATAAACCCGCACTTTCTGTTTCCGCATTAAATATTGAGCCAACCATACGTATCGATCTAACTGTCCTTTATAATCCACATAAAGAATGGGACAGTCCACCTCCGTGTGAGGTTGTCGTTGGAAACTCAATTTCAGCTCGCACATACCTACTTGGCTTTCTCATTAGAAATAAAAAGCCAGGAGCGGAGTTTGCAGAGAGAGTCTTTTAACATGCATGAAGTCCGGCGTCTGCTTGGTGGATTGTAGCAAGGTCTCATAATCGTGCTGCTCTGCTGTTGTTTTCACAATTTAACAGGTTTTTCCTGGAGAAGAAAGTGTCAGAGTGAAGATAGTTTATCCATTCCAACCTTTATCAATAATATATCTGTTTATCAGTCTGTCCGTCTGTCTATCAGTCTGTCTGTCTGTCTATCCATCCATCCATCCATCGCATCCATTGCAAATTAATTGTTTTGGATCGAATTGAACCGAATCGGATCAAACTGGATCGATCGATAATTTTTTATGAATCGTTCCTGAATCGGATCGTAGCATGTGAAACGAGATATGAATTGTATCGTTATGTGAGTGAATCGTCACACCCCTAATATACACTATATATATTAGGTGTGTGCAAATTAATCGTTTTGGATCGAACTGGACTGAATCGGATCAAACTAGATCGATCATTCAATATTTTTTATAAATCGATCCTGAATTGGATCGTAGCCTGTGAATCGAGATATGAATCGGATTGTTATGTGAGTGAATCGTCACACCCCAACTATCTATCTATCTATCTATCTATCTATCTATCCTTTGATCTTTCTGGAGAAGGTCGCAAAATTATGTGCTCCTGTTTATTTTGTCTTTTTTACATGAAAACCCCAAACATTTTTATCACATTTTATNTTTTTAACACTTTTTAGCCCCATCGTCTTCGTAAACTTATACGCGTCGTTTACGCGCCACCGTTGTTTTATTTTTCGCCCCCAAAACCCTGTTTTTGCCCGTTTTTCGACTCCCGTTAACGGCCGACGCATGGCCGAGACTTCGGCTCCCGTCAACGGCCGACCCATGGCCGAGACAGATGACGCACGGTATGGTCACCTCACCCGCGATCATGCCGTTAGGATTGTACCGCCCGTTCCTTGCACCAAGCAAGCGGTTTCAGAGGCTGTGGGTGTTGTTATTGGGTGCGAAAATGCCCTGTGCATTGACAAGGTGAACGGAGCTTGGGTTGTTTTTGTGTCAACGGTTGAGAACGCCCGCCGGCTCGTCCAGACTGGCATCGTGGTTGACGGACTGCTGCTGACGGTCTCACCGCTGTCTCTTATACACATCTAGATGTGTATAAGAGACAGGCCACGGTGTGTGTGTGTGTGTGTGCGTGTGTGTGTGACTTTTCAGATGTGTTTGAACCGTGATGTAATGAACTGCTTCTGT
>JAFBJS010000426.1:67852-88489 GCA_016785265.1 Paraplagusia blochii
TATTTTCTAAAAAAAAGTCTATGGTAGCCAGGGTTTTAAATCTGATATATATATATATATATATATATATATATTTTTTGACAATTGGTTTGGAACAGAAATAGTATTTTCACGTTTCTGGGTTTAGATGCCACCATGACAGTGAGAGTTCTTGAACGGGTTAGAACAAAAATGTTCGTTCCTGCATCGTATTGGGTAACAAATATCTTTGAGGGGTACACAGGATTTGTAAAGAACAAAATACAAAATGCTTACGATTACTTTTAGATAGGCATTTATTTTTTCAGAAAAAAAAAAAAAATCATTTCTGTTCCGAGCAGAATGTAAAATAAAAAAAACAAAACATTTTTGTTCCTTGAATTGATTCAAGCCCTGCCATAAAGTAAAACATCTAAAAGTAAAATATGTTCCCTTACTTATTCTTCCTTAGATGTGAATTCAGTCGATTTCAAACACTTTTTCAATAAAGGGTTTGATATTTATGGATGAATGCAACCTACAAAAATGAACTTGTCCATACAACTCCAGTGGACAGACCACTCTTCAGTGCAGCCATTTGACTTGTTGCCATGGCAGCAGGTTTACCTTCCCTGACAGCACACACTATATAAGAAATCGATACCCTACTTCTGTTTTAAGGAGACACAAAAGTTCTTCAGATTGGTCCAAAACTATTTTTTTTACAAACCCCACGAACTGCAAAATGTGGAAAGATGTATTATTGTAAAAGACAAATAAAAAAAGAAATAAAAGTAATGATAATACCTTCAAAGTCATTTTATGTAACAGCCATTTATGTTAAATTAAAAAACGTCCAACATAATATTTTTATTATTGCACTTCAAACTAAAAACTTTTATACAATAATGAAATACACCGAATGACACTTAATTACTGCAAGAACAATAATTATAAGCTTGTTTTTGTAATAGGTTTAAATACGCAATAGATGAACACAGTTCAAAATGTTGAAATATGCATTTTATTTTATTGTGTGAATTAAGAAGGTCAATTTATTACATTTTTTTTCTACAAAATGGAACTCAAACTAAGATGAGTTACTTTTATTTTCTACATTTTTATCCTGCTGCTTGATTCGGCACATGACCCTACTTTGGACAGGCCACATAGAGTCCCAAGCTATTTTACATTTATTTGACCATTTTTAGTTATTATAATTTTATTACAGCTACAATATAGAGTTTTAAAAATGTTTCTGAATACATTCGGAATATTTCTGTACTTATGCTAACATACATCATAGATCAGGGGTGTCAAAGTCATATTTCACAGCGCATGCTTTCCCATCTCTCCGGATATGAAAAAGTGTTTTTTTTCATGTGGATACACTGAATCTGGAACAGTCAGAGCTTATTAGTATCAACACATGAGAAATAATGTTTGAGAAATAATTCACTCTTTGTTATCTTTTCAGATCATGTATCTCAATGCAAATCGTTCTTTACAGAACATAATTTATGTGCCATAGCAAAAAGCATGCATTATTCATTTAACAAATTCTGAGCGCAACTATATTACACATTTGACAAAAATAATTACACTATGGACCAGATTTGGCCCCCGGGCCAGAGTTTGAGACTCGTGACGTAGAATGACAAGCTAGCTACGAGTGGAGAAGCATTAGTGTCTGCTTTTTATCTTTGTTTATATTGTGACAAGGACCCAATTAAATTTATTGTTATTGTTTTAATTTATTGCTTTAAATAAATGTTTGCTGCTTCTCGGTGCTATGAAATCAAAGAGTGTCTATTTTACAATTTTTCTAGGCATTAACCGTCTGTGTTTTAACAGCAAATAAAAGTGCAGATGGCAAATGTAGGCACTCACTGGAAGAGCTGTCGTTTCTTGTGATGGAACACCATTTTTTTTTTGTTAATGAATACCACATATTCCTGGTGTTGTGTGAAATAAAACAAGAATAACGCATTGCACTAATTGAGATGTGCATAAAAAAAGCATTAATAGGACAGTATGAAATGATCTCACTTTCATGTTTGATTAAAAACGTTAAGCCCCACTGGGGAGAGTGTCAGTTTTCACAATTACATAGTTACCGCCTCAAGAATGAAAAGAATTGTTGTTAATGAAATGGTACCAGCTTGCAGAGCCTGTGGACAGTATTACGTATAGATGAAATAGACAACAAGGAAAGCAAAATGTGGCTTGTCCTACCTCAGTGCATCTTTTTTAATTTCATATCAACAAGAACAACGTTGCAGTTAAATGTCAATGAACATACACATATCTTTAAAGGGCATTTTTTTTTTCCTACACACATTTACATATAGTCCATACAGACCAATACAGTTACAAGTTCCAACTGAATGCCACTACTTCCAGTAGTAATATTTGTAATATTAAGAAAAAAAAACAAAAACATTCTTCCTTAGACATAGACATTTCAGGAAAAATAAAAATCGAGAGTGTTAAAAAAAAAAAAAAAAAAAAAAAAAAAACTCTTCTTTTACTAATAACTTTGCAGATATAAATTTTAAATTTCACATATTTTTTACTCTTTGTTTCCATTGTGTTACAGAGACCATTATCACCTTCCTGGCAGTTGAAAGAAGCACTTTTAGAGGCTTGATTCTCAGTATAAAACAAGTTGGATTATGTGACAGATCTATGTTAAAATATTTTTCTTATTTCTTTTATATTTTGCCAATATGTTGATAGTTAATGGATTTAGAAGTGAATAATCGGGTCCCGAAATATGGCATCCTAACTTTCCAATTCGATTTCTCCATGTAAAGGATCACTTTTTGTTCTAACCCTAACCTTCAGTGCATCTTAGCTTTGTATTTGTGTCATGTAAACACACTGTTCTGTCACCAAAACCAATTTTATAATTTTTTTTTTTTTAAATCAGTCTTATAAGAGACAATCAAGTAGTGACATTCTCTATTTAAAACTTTGGATGCACATTTAAACAAATATATACTATAACCCAGGGGTTTCCAACTTGTGGCCCGTAGAGCGATATCTCGCGGACCCCAACTTGATGCGAAAGTTGAATTTGTGATAATATTTCATAGAACTGTTCTCCACATTTTATGGTAAATCCTATAGTTCTCCAAAACTGGTCCACAGTCTCCTTCTGGTCCAGTGTTGAATTACACAGAATCTATGAGAAACTGATTTTTTTAAATCAAATTCTTCCTTTTGTATTTGGAAATGATAGTGTGGGCGGTGGCCCTCAACTTATTTGAGTTGGAGACCCCTGCTGCTACATATATTCATGTCTCTATTATTCAATAGCAAAGATTTGCAATATTAATATAACTCTGCACAGGCAAACTTTTATCTCACGTCTTCGTTTAAAATGATTAGCTCTTACCTGGTGGGCTAGCTTCAGGCCTCTGCTGTATAATGGGAAACTATTAGCAATCAACCAGGTAATTTCAGATTTAACAAAGATACATCACCAGGGTTGTGAATTTTTCTGTATTTTTAAACATTTCCCCCACTCATTGGCATTTTATTGCACATGAAAATCAGTAATAACTCAGTTATATGCTAGTTAAGGAAAAAGAATATTTTATTTTACAATCACGGTGTCATTGGCTCTTCTAATAGTGGTGTTCCTCTTCCTTCCAGTGGTGAGAGACGAGCAGACCCCAGAGCAGGCACTGTGAACGAGCACATGTCGGTGGCGCGCGAGTCGGAAGGGAGGGAAGGAAGGAGTCGAGACGAACCCAGTCGCCAGCGGAGCTATAGACAGCGGATGAACCGAGCTTATTCGTTTGGCACCGTCCTATTTCCCCCCCAGCAGCTGCAAGCGGCGCCCGTCATCCCGCAGCGTGTCCGACAATGATGCTCACATTCGTCCATTTCCTTGGAATGCTGGTTTGCGGCAGTCAAGGTAAGGACGGCACAACGGCATAGTTGTTGGAAGCGTCGCGCTTGTTGACATTGTGGACAAGTTGATGGTTGTTTTCCTCCGCGGTTTGCAGCAGTGTGGGAGAGAGGCAGAGACGTGGAGGGAGCGAGGGAGAGAGAGTGGGAGATAGAGAGATTGTTTAACTAGGCTGTTTAGTAATTGAAGCACGTCTTGCAGGGGCCGCAATTCTTTCTTCCTGTAGAAGAAATCATCTATCTATCTATCTATCTATCTATCTATCTATCTATCTATCTATCTATCTATCTATCTATCTATCTATCTATCTATCCATCTATCCATCTATCTATCTATCTATCTATACATCTATCTATACATCTAACCTGTTTTGGGTCTAACATCATCTTCGTTTCCTCTTCTTATTGGTTGAGCAATCATCCTATGGTTTTAATTATTGGTAAAAAAAAAAAAAAAAATCCCAGAATGTCTCAGGTTGAACTCAGACTTACACACAGAAATGCCTTTGAGCATCACAGTCCTGATCGTCTCCAACCGTAACAGCTGCAATAGTTCTCGTCCACTCAGTGGTGTGTGAAGGGAGAGCGTTGATTCTTAATGTCTGCCCTAATGAGTACACGGTGATTAAGGAAAGTTTATGAATATCATGGACTTTTACGCCAGTGACGGTGGCTCTTAGTTCTCCATCAGTTCCAGTCTGCCTGCTGCAGTGATATGTTGATGGAGCGGGTGATGGTCGTCTGTCCCGGGTGTGTGAGGGGTTAAGATGGGATGCATAAAACTGCTGCTGACACGGACGTTGATCACCACCACGCTAAATAAGTCAGAGAGATGCATGTTGGGAGTTTGTTTTTTAATTTATTTATTCATTTTTTTTCCCACAACACCTATATTTTAAGGTGTTATCAAAGCATTAATCCCAGGTGAGGTTGCTGGTTGTTATTTATTAGATTTTTTTTCTTTTTTTTCATGTATCAAATAATGATTAAAACCGGTTCCTTGATGGTTTCTTAGCATATAACAGCAGGTGGGGGTAGAGCTCTGTTAAGTACTATGTAGAAGTTCGCCTTGAGCCACTCAACAGCTGTTAAAAGCATGTTGGCATCTCATTCATTCACACAGTCTACTGGTATTCCTTCACTTAGTGGATTCCATAGGGATTGTTCTCCATTCCATTAGAAGGTCACAAATCCTCTTTACTGAAGTGCGGTATATAAAACATAACCAGAAGAACATTCTATCCTTTCACAACGTCTCTATCTAAGGGACATGCTGGGGTTTTTGTGCATTGAGGAGACAATAATGTAGAGACTGTTCTCTCCTGCCCAGTACTTGAAGCACTCCACAAGGTATTATAGGCGCCCTTAATATGGTTTCAGTATTTATCACAGTTTATCACATTATCTACTAAAAGCAATGTTATTAAGTAAATTCCAATTCTTAAAACTAAAGAGGTAAAGATTGAACCCATTGTTGCATCAGTTTCACATCATTTAAGAAAAGATATATTCCAACACATAATGATTTTTGTTGTCTGGACATATATTTGTATGTTCTTTTGTCAAATTCTCAGTATTGGATGTAATGTTGTGGCTTTGGAGTGGATACTGAGACTGACAAAAACAAGACAACACTTTTTTCTTGTGACAGAAAGCAGCCATTCATTGAAATTCATTTTGAATGGAAACACAAATGTCTCCTGTTTTTATTGTCTCTTTCAACACCTTCCCAAAATCAGTCAATCCTCACAGCACTTAAGGATTCTAATGAGGATTTAGGTGTCACATGTACTTGAGTTACGTCTCCACTCGGATTCACCTGAGACTAGTGGATGTGATGTTAAGTGGAATAATTAAGATTGCTGTGTCCCTTGGGGGACATGGCAGTGGCTCTGAGTTTAAAAAGATTCATGCCCCTGCGCCTCAGAGTCTCTTCATGCACTAGGTGATTCCTAAGCCTTGTTTGAGTTTTTCCATTTTATAACCCAGAAATGGCATGGATTTTTTTGGAATTCATGCCATTGAATTGTTCGGAATTTCTTGGAAATACAGTTTTAGACAAACTTTTCTGTTTTGTTGAATTTGAGATTACGGTGAATGAGGTCCTGAAACCAAGCAATTGGACCAATTACTAGGTATTTTACAATATAATTAACTCACAATACAATGTGATTAATGGTTTTCTTTTCAACAAAATTATAAAAAAAAAGCTTTTTTTCTCAAATAATTGAGCTCTCCCTGTCTAATCAACTGAAATTGTTTTTATAAACTACAAAACTAATGTCATTACCTTAGCACTTATAGTTAAAAATCTGGTCTTATTTACTGTATATTTTTGTCATGCAGAGTTTTGTTTTATTTTATGTAAAGAGCATAAAATCTATGTCTGTGGGTTTCGTTAAAGGTTTGGATCTTCATCAGTCAATCATTCTGTTATACTTTAGGGGAAACCCCAATTACATCACAAAATCCTCCATGATTAATATCAAATATAGCCACTCAACAAAATATTGAGATGGGACTTATTGTCCATATGGTCCAGCTCTGTAATTTATACTGTGTCTTGTGAAGAAAAAACTTTTCCAAATAAGTGCCAAAAAAAACCCCACCTGTTTTGGAAATCCAAAATTCTTCATTAAAGAATTTTGGGATTTCATATGATGTCATATGTCAATACAGGATTAATAGACTATGGTGGACCACACACTTCTACAGCCAGTGTATATATGAAAATTGAATTGCCCCCTGAGGCAGCGGCATTTGAAAAATCAATCTGAGGAACAGCTGCACTCAGCGTGCTTGGAATTGTACACAGGGCAATCTTCCTGGTACGTATGTGCTATTTATGTGCGTTCAAGACCACATTTGAAATACTTTATCACAAGCTTCTAATGTAGATTTGACGTAATCTCCCTACGCAGCATAGTTTGTCTATGTAGGCCTGGCTGTTTCAGAATATTGCCCTCAAACAGCTGCCTTATCTAGAAAAAAAAAAACAAACAAATGAAAGCTTGTTTTTTTTTTTTAGGCTCTTGCACAATACATTTAAATGTGACTGTGCTGCTGTTGCAGTATGTGATTATGTAACCACGTATAGTGCAGCAATTTTGTTCATTAACTTAAATATGTTGACACCGCAAGCTTTCACTGCCCGGGGGGTTCCCACACGTATCGACAGACCCTGCTTGATGCAGGCAAATTAAATGAAGGATCAAATCAACTTAAACAAAGTGATTGAGAACATCCGCGGCTGAGGACGGCATGAACGTGACAGACCAAGGAATATCAGCAGGTCAGTCAGCTCTCCGTCTGTGTTCTCCGGGGACAACTTGCTCATTTCCCCCAGGAGAGAAATTACACTGCTCGGAAATGTGTTTTGTTGACGACAGTGATTGCTGCATCACCCATGGCAGTTTAAATACTTTTTTAAAGATAACAAGAAAGTCATATTTCATGTGCAAATAGTTCCGCACCAAGATGGTTTACTGCTTGAAAGACAAGTCCCTAAACCCCAAATGAAGGTCATTTTACTTCGGAGGAAAATAATTACGGAATATCTAGGAATTTCATGCCCATTGGTTTGTGTCCACTGATTTTTTTGTTTTGTTTTTGTTTATTGTTATAGGAAGCAATAATGTCTATAAATCAGTCTAATTTCTAGTTGTATTTCTGCAGCCTCCAAAGAAAGACATATATCTATATAAAACGATCTAAACAGTGTGACACTGTTTGTTCTGTCCTTAATAGACATTTAGTTGTTTGTGTGTTTACTTGCGTTCATGACTTCTTTTTCATTCAACACTGTTTTACACTTTTTTTTTAATCAAGTAGTACAAGAAAGGTTTGCCAAAACCCCCCCACACAGGTCGTAGTATAAACACCTAAAAGATTTTATGTTGCATTTGTATAACATACTTATTGGTACTGATGCAGAAATGCCTTTTAGTTACCGATACAACAGTAATAGTAATTTTTTTGTTTAAAACTTTTCAACCTATACCACTACCAATCTCATACCTTGTTATTTCATTTTATAATATTTTTATTTTAATTATTAAGTTTTAAAAAAAATCATAAGAAATCTAAGACTATAGTCAAAATCACCCAGTTTTAGTCCGCCTTCTTTTTCTGATGTTTGATCCTGAAATCTTTAAGACTTGGTTCCACCCATTCCTAACAATTTCAGTTCAATTTCCATTACAATAGCAATTTTAATGACTGTAAGTTTCCCCTTTTGTCTTATCAATGCCTTTTTATTTGGGCTAAAGCCTTTACTCCTGCCTTAAACTCTGGTGTCGTATTTATCTGCCAAGACTGTAGACGAGGTGATCAGCCTTAAGTAGATAATATCGTGTCATAGAGAGATTCCCCTCTGATCTTTTCTACCTAGAAAACAAACATCTAACACAACAACATCATTATGTGCTTGAGCAAATAACTTTGGAAGCTGTTTCCCCATGTAGCACCAAACAGAATGTTTTTCCTTAAAACATGCAAACTGTGCTGAGACTAAAAGATCAGCACATGAAAGTAAAAAAAAAAAGAGCAGAAGACTGACATTAGATAAATACATCCATAAACAATTTAGCAACGTGTAGGAGATTAGTTTACATGAGGCTTAGTTGGATTCTCATTCCGATGCACTGCAGACAATTCTCCAGTGTTGCTCTTCCTCCTCCCCTCGCTCATGTTTCTGTCTCATCTACTGCCCGTTCTCTCATCTAACAGCCATCAAGGACTGCCTGCCATAAATAAGAATATTGGCCATCAAGCAAGATATATGATCCTATCACGTTGGTGTGTCCATCGCTTACGTACCGAGCCACTCCCATGACGACACTGGACTACTTGACCTCATCTGAGGCTTCCGTGTCTTACGGGTGATTGAGTGCTGAAATCCGGTCTCTGCCTTCATCATTTAAAACAAAAAAATGATGACAGCTATGAAGTACATTTGGCAACTGGACTATGGAACTACTTAGGCACATCAGCAACTGGACCACATGGTATTCACTTAAAGACCATCAATCATTATTTGGCTGAATTAACCAGCTAGAATGACAAGCCAGAACCCACAGTGTGCCTAAAGGAATGAATGGGTAAAATATTAAAAAAATGAAATGGGGAAAAAAAAGGAGAACAGAAATGGCAATCTTCAAAGCTAAAAATACTCTACTGTCACTGGAAAGAAAAAGTTACAGTTATGAATTTTAATTTTTCATTCTCTCTATCTCATAATCTATTTTTCTGTGGTGTGTGGTCAGAAGAGGCTCCCCGAGTTGAACGTCACTTTTGCAGTTTGTGAGCTAAAAAAAATGAACATGCAGCCATTTTGTTACCATGCTTCACACAACACCTCAGTTGTTCGTAGGTTAACGATGCTGTGATCGATCCCTGTCTTCTTGCATGGTCTCAACTCCACCTGCAAGGCTCACGGTGTGATTTGGGTTTAAGTCATGGAGACTGCCGAACCTGCAACTCAGCAATGAGTAGAGGATGAAGATGAATTAATTTATTGTTGTATTATCAATATCAACAGTCCTGTTTGCTCTATAGATATAAAATAGTATAGTAGTAAAAGTATAGTATACAGCAAGACTACTTAAGTAACCCAACATAGGTAATGTATATGTACTTTTATTCAATACAGCTATTGAGGATAATGTGTGTTGTTCATAAAATTAGTTTTGATCATTTTACCATCAGGACGTACAGTACAGACCTTTTCATGGTGGCACATTGACCTCAGTCCATGTGTTTTCCTCTTCATTTACTCCAACTTTGCTTGTGCTGCCGTGATAAGCCAGTGATGCCTTACAAAGTCTGCATAACACTTTTTTTTATCTGCTTTATTACCTGTTGGCCTCAAATGTTTCCACTCTTTGGATACTTTTAATCTTCTGGAACTATTTCACGCTTCAATCGGTGCCCTAAGCCAAACTCAGCAGAAGCTGCCATTTTTCAGAACATAGATTGTGATGTCGAGGAAAACTTTTTTTTTTTCCTTTTAATAAAAAAAAGAAAAAATGTCAATTAATTTTCCTTGGCCCAGCAGATCAAACACTACTTCACTATAGGGAAAAACACTGCACCACTAATATATGCAGTTGTATTGGCAAACAAATTGGTCACGGAGTTTCCATTAGTTATCAAGTTGGTCAAGAATTGGTTCAAGTCCGTAGTTTAAGACTTAAATCTAAAGAGTTATGACTCATTGCCTTTTAATCGTCATAAATTGAATAAGCAAAATATAACAAGGCAACACATACACTTGATGGATCTTGAGATCTTCATGCAATAAGCAGACACATGTCACCTATGACCTTGTAGTCCATTAGCATCGAAGCTAAGAACAGTATGGGTTACGGTTAATTCTGTCTGGACTGGAACTCCATAACAAAAACAATGCCCAAAAATGCTGATAATTCAGGGGAAACTCTGCTGGTTTCTGGCAACATACTTTTTTTTTTAATAAGTCATTTAAAAGTTGACAACTGCAAAGAGACTATGGAGCAGCTGTTGCCGTGGCAGCAGCAGCAGTCAGCCCGTGGATAAAAAGCAAGAAATTAAATGTTGATGTTTCTATCGGAGAGGGTTTGGGATATGAATAAGAAGCTCGACCGAGATAGTAAAATGGCCCAGACAATAAATAAAACTAAATTCATAGCCACTGTCTGAGGCTTTAAAAGGGAAATGAATTTTATTTGTTTGTTGATGCATTTGGCTCGCCTGCAATGTTTTCTAAGATAATACAAGAGCCAAGGCTTTATGATAAATCAATTTCAACCACGGTAAATGATAATAATAAATTACTGACAATTAGAGACCTGATACCTTTTTTAATTGTCAAGAGTCACCTATCAATGTGAAATTATTAGTGACATTGTTTTGATATAAAAAAAATAAGTTGTGCAGCTTTTTGAGACTATATCAGAAGTCTGACATCAAGCTTTATAACTCTTAGCCCTACGGCAATCACTAAAAAAAAAAATGAAATCTGACATCTATTGTAAATCAAAGGCAGTGGTGCAATGTAATCAAAAAATCTATATAAAATGTAATTGTAATATATATTCATTGAATAGGAGCCTTGTGATTCGGTTGACAGGGCTAGTGTTGTGTTTGATGGCACAAAGATATTGCCACCGTACAAGAGTAATGCTTTACTAGGCATTGCCTTGAGTGAAGGTATACGTTGCTTGCGATGTATAGTGTGTTATCTGTGCAGGTGTTCTCAGTACAAAACAATTATGAACCCATATAATACTTGAAGCGCAGCCTTTTGACATATTCAGTTCTAGCCCTTTCTTTCTGCGCTGTCTACCTCTAGTTAGCCTTGACAGCACTGGTCTTCACATCATGGGTCCACTTTGATGGATGACAAGTGGGAAGGAGTCTCAAGGTTCAGGAAACTCACACTGTGTCCTTGACATTAAATTATTTGCAATTCTTTTGTAGAAACCTCTCTGCAGTCTTCAACTCTGCAGTGATAAAAATAAAAACTACAATAAAAAAAAAAGTTAGGAGTTAAAAAAAATACTTTAATGGACATAATCACATATAATTCTTGTCAAAGCAAAATGACGTTTAATGATAAATAAATAAAAACAAGTGTTTGGAATGATTTGAAATGAAAAAAGTTTAGTTATTACTATAAAAGCTGTTTTAGTTCTGCATCAGAGTATTTAATACAGTTGCAAAAAAAGAATCACAGAATCAGAACAGAATTATTTTAAGAGATTTACTTGTCACCCATGATGCATTTCCACATGAAGGAATAACAGTTTAAATGTTTTATATCTCCACAAATGTAGATTTTGCACATTTACATTAATGTTATCACAGTGCAAATAGCCATGGCATGTTATCTGCTGCTGCAGACGGGAAGAAAAAGCGCTTTCAGAGGAGGAGACAAAGATGTCCCCCACCTCTGAAAGCGCTTATTCTTCCAGCTCCATCTGATTCATCGCAGCACAGGTTTTGTATGAGAACCAAAGCTCGGGCAATCATCAAATTTCCCCTCAGGTATAATGATACATATTGTAATCCATCACTTTGTTTCTCTCTTTTCCTTTCTCTCCTGCTGTGGCCCTTGCTTGCTCCTAGCCCTGACACACTCTCTGTCTGTCTTTCTTTCTGTCCCACCGCTGAGCTATTTAAAAAAAAAAAAGTTTTATTAGTTATAATTATCATTATTATTAATAGTATTTCGTAGGTGGGGAACCAACGTGATGTGTTGGCACTTTCAGAGAAGCCCTTGATTTCCGCTTGCTTCATCCAGAGTTGCCGTTTTTGCGTTGTTTACGTTAAAATGTCTTTTGGTCCAATTTAGTCTAACAATTTGGTGCGTCTCCACTAACCACCCATTTTTTGCTATAATTCAAGACTTTATTGAAAAAAGAAAATTACATTGTGCTGCTGTAACCATGTATTTTTTGAGAGTATGCTCTGAACTGTTGACTCTGACTCAGGCTCACCACTCTAAATTTCTAAAGAGCCTGGTGTGATTTATTAGTGGTATGCATGCGTCTGTGTATTATGTGCATGGGTATGAGTAGGCTTACTAGGTCAAGAGTAACATAGATTAGGACCCATTAGAGGTGCATATATGCTTTGGCAATTTGTATTTTTGTGCGTGTTTGTGTAGATTTGTCTGTGCCCACTCTGGTTGGTTAGATGGGTTGTTGAAGGTTTTGCTGTTTTGTTTGTTGCTGGACAAGGTATTAAAGCTGGTACAACAGCGGCAGGTGAATGTCCAGAGGGGAGTGGGGGGTTTGCTGAAAGGCTTTGCTGCATGTTGTTGAAAGGTAAAACCTTTCTAGGGCAGCAAAGGGCTAACTGCTCCTGAGAAAGAACAAACAGAATGGCTGTAAAGGCTACAGTTCACGGTAGATATTGCAGCTAAACATATTGAACAGGAATCTTTAGGGGAAAGAAAGCACAGCTGTGCACCACCGTTCATTTATTATTTGGAGTTGTGTTCCTTCTTGCTGAACCTGACTTCTGGTGTACAATTTTGCTTTAATTTAGCAGATTAGTAATTGAGATAAATATGGGGAATCGGTTTGCAGTCATTGACCTATTATGAATTCCTGATGGGTGACAATGCACCAAAAAACATTGCAATGGTTCAAATTTATAGCCGCCAATATGTTTCCAGCTCCAGTGGCCCACAAACATATAGACATATAGACATAAGCTGCTCATTGACCGCTCTACACTCACTGGAACAGCCTGCCCAAAGACATATACACATCTATGTATGAATGTCTATGCAGGTTGGGTCATTTGGGGTGAGTGAACTCTGATGAGACTCCAGTGTTGACCTTTTACCTGTAATGTCAGCTGATTTTAATGGAGAGCAGGGAGCGAGGGGTTAGCTGTTGTCAGCGACATGTCAGACAATGGAACGGAATTTAAAAACGCTTCCAACCTTTAACTGAAGGATATGATATAATTTTTTTTTTACTTTTGAAATAGGATGGTTTGTAGACAGACCAAACGATGGAAGGTTTGTATTTCATTTTATGTTTGAGCACAGTTAGGTGAGGCACACTGCATTGCCAGTTTTGGGTTTCACTCTATACAGTGGGAACAGAAAAGTATTCAGACCCCTTTAAATTTCGCACTCTTTTTTTTTCTTGCGATATTACCGTTTTTTTTTTTTTTTTTTTTTTTTTTTTTTATATAATACATTTGCAAAAAATTCTTCATTTTAGTTTTTCTGTCAGGAATGGGTGCTGAGTGTAGATTAATGACTTTTTTTAATTTTAGCAGATGGCTGCAATGGCACAAAGTGAAAAATATAAAGGTGCTAAATATTTTACCTGGTGAATTGACTGTTGCATACTTAAACAAACGGATACTTCATACTTTATACTTTTTCTTTTCTATAACATAAAGCACTTTGAAGTTAAATTGTCACTTTGTATTTAATCGAATGGGACCAGACCGAGCTGGACCGAATCGTTCAGATTATAGCTCTTGAATTAAGATTTCAATTGGGCCATTTGTGAGTCAAAGATTCATCCCCCTATTAATTATGTATCGGGGATAAGAGCTCAGTTTGGTGCCGAGTTCCTAATAAATGTTTTGGGAGGTTAGAATAAGATATTTAGATAAACTTAGAGATTCCCACTAAAAGCTTTTTCTTTTTCTTTTTTTTTTTTTTTTTTTGTTGAAAAAAACAAGTCTGTTAAAATGTAAAAGATGTTATTTTGGGTTTGGGTAAAAAAACAACAACAACAAGGTAGTGCTTGATACAAAGGAAATAGAGTAAACACATTAGTATAACATTTGTGGTCTTTATTTTAATTGTTAATCATGTATAATCATTGTGATTTCAATATTGACCACAAGGGTCGTGATTTTTGTTTCATTAATGGCCTAAATTATATAATTGACACTCTGTACAGCTCAGTCTCAGCTCGGCTAATTGTACGCGGTAAATGAAAAACGCGTTTTTGTTCGTTTCAACATAGCCAGTCCTAAATTGTCAAGTAAATGTCTTCCTCACTGCACTAATAGCCAAGTGTAACCTACAAAGGCGTTAATATCTGTGCAAAGCCTTAATCAGCATTTAACTCTGAAGGTTAATTCATTCATTTTGTGAACACACCTCTGAGGTGTTATGAATAATAAATGAAGGTAACTATGTTACCTACTGTTGTGGCTGGTCTTTAGCAATGAATGACATGATTGGGCTAATTTATTTACATAAAAAAAAATTGTTTTGTGAGAAAAACACATGATCTTAAGATCAAAGGATTCTTTTATTTTCATGTACACATTTTCTATGAGGAAGACTGCCACAGCTTTACTTTGATGTCCATTCTGGTGCCGCCAAACTTACATAACATGCATGCTTGCCTCCGGCCTTGTGTGGAAGGGAAATGTAACCTGGTTTACCAGTATGTCAGCACTGCTCCATTATCCAACTTAATACCCTCTGCACGGACGCTGCTACCCAAGAAAGAAATGCTTAGCGCAAACTCTCTTCAAATGCTGTCCTGCTGTCATCAGATTTACGGCTGGATCCCTTCAGTTGCAGCCAGGAAGTCTCTAGATAATGTGCCAACTGTGCTTCCATACGTCTGTGTGTGTGTGTTCACACCAGCTCGCGGGGCTGGGCAGACACCAAGTATAGCTGCTGGTCGCGCTGTGGATGGGTGAGCGCCGTAGTTTTGATAATTAATAATGAAATATGGAATCTAACCAAAAAACTAAACTAAAAAAATGGGAGAGGAGACTTTTGATTGTGATTTTATAGCCACATCTTAATTCTTGTGCTCCGAAAGCGGGTGTCAAACACAGGCCCGGGGTCCTGAAATTGGCCCGCAGTGACATAATTATGTTTGGCCTCATATCAAATGTGTTACAGAGTGGGTCCATTTGTATACAATCCCTATATATTTCCACTGTTTGTATTATAAGCAATGTTAGTGCTGTTTTATTACATATATTTAGCTTTTTTGTTGTTGGTCTCTGGTGAAAACATGTATATCAAACAGGAACTTTCTATGTACAAAATTCCAAAGATGCACAGGTGCCTTTTTTAAGGTATGAAGTCTGGCCCTCAAAATTTTTTTTGTAATTTTGCCCCACTGTAAATTGTAGTTTTTGACACCCTAAACTAAAGGACATTCTTGGGAAATAAGTTCCAACTCGTATTCCATCAGGTAATGAATACAGTCCTCTGGTATAGTAGTTGTAATACTAATAATTCCATACACAGCTTTTTCCTTTTTGTATTTTTTTTTTAACGTTTTTTAATGTTTTCACACTTGATCGACATGTTTTCAGTTGCTTTACACTAAGTGACTGCCGTGAAATTCATGTTGAAAGTCGTTTTACCTGTATAAACATTATGACCTTTAATCTAATGGATATTGTTATGGCAATTTCTTGATTTTAAGAATTATTAATTATTAGACACATTTCTCTTTCATGCCAGCAGGGTTGATATTTGCAGACAGGATTTCAGCGGTGAACGATGTTGAATAGTAGATGCCTTAATTTAGAAAAAAAAATGTAACTGTGAGGACACGTCCTTGTGGGAACAATTTGTGGCTCCATCCACAGTTAGATGGCAATACCTAGTTTGAGAGTTGGATTAGAATGAGAATTAGTTTAGGATTCAGGCAATAAGGACTTGGGACGTTTTTGGAATCTTGACACTATGGTGATGCTATGGAATGCATTTTGCCTTTGTCCTGGAGGAACCTTAAAATCAGTATACTGAGACATTTTGTGTGTGATTGTGTAAGTCCCCATGTGTCAGTCAGACAGTGGAAACATACGTTATACTGCCTGCATATGTATTGCACCATAAGATATCCCCTTGTAATCGCATCCCCCGACATACCTGTTAATAGAACAAACAATGGGAATGGAAATAGGTCAGGCATGTGAAGGGAATGCATAAATAAACCAAGCAGAGACAGAGGCTAAAGGGAAAAGATGAATAAAAAAACACGGAGGAGACGAATCTCACTTTCGGTTCCATTGTTTATTTTCAAGATTGTTTCCATGCCAAGCCCCATAAACAACCTCAGCTTTTCACCTGGGAACTACTTTACAAACCTTCAGGCAATGCAAAAAAAGATGAACAGAAACAATAATGAACCTTTTATAATGTTTTATTACTTTTCTTTATTCAATAGTAAACCCGCCCATTTTGTACTCGTTCAAAGAGTAGAGTACTGTAGTTTGATAAGATCTTTGATAAGATTTCATCATGAAGCAGGACACTTTACATTTTTTATGTTTCAGGACATTTGATTATGTTACAAATACTATGTTACAACATACTGTAAAACCAGATTAATAACAATATTTTGCTAAGAGGAAAACAGGGCAGGGTGTTAAGAGAACCAGAAAAACGAATTTTAATCTAATTCTGCACAAAATAGATATTTACCATCATATTACACAGTTAAATGACCTGCTACTGGTGATGAAATTATTCAGAAAATGAATACTTTAAATCATATTGGTGATAAAATGAGGCATTTTAGAAACATTTAAAGCCAGCATGAAATGCATCTGTGTCAGTTTAAACATTATTTTTTATTTTAAGAAAAAACATATTAGAAAAGTATTTTCTGAAAAGCATCACAGTAGTTGTTAGTTGTATATTTTTCACCCATTTTATCAGTAGCAAAAACAGCAGTTTAGTTTTGTTTTTAATTTTTTATTAGTCTAATACAGCCATAAAAGCCATAAAAACACACAAAAAATAGAAAGACTAGAAAATACTCAGGGTATATATATATACTCTACAATCACAGACACGCAGGTATTTGTAAAATACATAGATGACACTGTTCTTCTGTCCTCTTAAAAAAAAAAAAAAGACATTGCCAATTCACCTTACTAAGCAATTTTGACGGTGGGGCTGCAAAATAGAGAAGGCAGAAGACATGGTCATGATCTTCTCCAACTGGGAGAGGTAGCCAGCCAGCTGTGAGACCTGTCAGCCCTATCCACGGGCAGACACTAGAGATGCTAACAAAAGAGGAAACGTCATCCACCAAGGGCATCCTTAAAAGATGTCAACTTTGGCACCAGGAAAACAGGACAGACTCTGCTGTCCGTGGACAACACAGGTCCAAAATGTACACCAGTGAAAGCCTGCCTCAAAATGATCATCTTTATCCCTTTGTGTGCTGCAAACCCTAAGAAAAGCTTTCACAATCCTCCAAGACACCTCCCAAACTCCCTGAGTGGGAGTGCTTCGGCTGAGGACGCTGTCTTGGCTGGGGGACACAGAGGAGAGAATGACCTTTGTTTCCAGGGCCATTCAACTGTCCACTCCTCCTCCGTCCTCTCTAGATTCCACACCATTGGTGGTGTTTCTGATGTTCTCCCACACGTTGCAACGGAGACTCCTCTGCAAATTCTAATCTATATTTTAATTGAAACTAATTCAAGGCAGGAGTGACGCAGCGGGGGAATTAATTCCTGCCTACCATGCTGAACGTTTCTGTGTTTGAATCCCCCCCCCAGACTCAAACAGTAGCGATTGTTTAGTTAATATTGTATATTTCTTTCATAGTTTCAATGTGTTCGGCACTAAGTGAACACCATTGTTGATAATTTAGCTGGGAATTCACCCTTTTTTATTATCTGGCTTGTTTTAAACTGCACTCTGGAACAGAATGATGCTCAACTATGGTTTGATATGATAATCATAATAATGTTAGCCTGCCCAGAGTGATTCGTAACATTGTTTTGATCCAGCAACAGATTTAATGGATGGATTATATTTTATTTCAAGAATTATCCCCAAATATGTACAGTTGTAGTTAAGTGTATTAAGCAAAAAAAATGTTTTTGGTAACTGACGATTGCTAATCAAGCTTCATTGTCATTGTTACATTGTGATTCACACAACAAAATGTCGAACCAGGTGCTTCGCGTCCTTATTACGCCACCAACTGCACCGCTAACGACGCAGTCCTTCACACAAGAGTTTGAGTGCTTTTTGCAAGATGGCTACGTCCATATTAATGCAGGGGGGTGTAGTTCATAAAGCAAACCCTTTTGTCATGACATCTCACACCAATTACTCTAGGCTAGTGCTCCCCAATCTTTTTCCGTTACGCCCCCACCTAGCAAGAAGAAAACAATTCGCGCCAACCCTCCCAACTTACAAGGATGTGCAATTACACTTTATTGTAGTACGGCGGAAAAAAAAGCATGTTCCCCAGGGTCACAGGCGCCCCCTTCAGCATCGCACCGCGTCCCCCCAGGGGGGCCCGCCCCACACTTTGAAAACCCCTGCTCTAGACTACACGAGTAACATTACATTAAGTTTTTGTCAAAAATCTTGGTGCAAAAAGTCCCGTTCGTTGTTTAACGCTAGGGAATCTATGCAGAACTACTGTCTTGAGGGTGAAATACAATTTTGGTTTGTGGGCGGTGGCCCAATATATGACTCTGCTAGAAAAGTCAAACAGTTCAGCAACATGGCTTGAGTAAAACTTCCTTGGTTTTACCTAAGTCTTGATTGAAACAAAGAGTGATGGAAACTAGCTTGACTTACGCCACAATAGTGAGGGAAATTTGTAATAAAATCTCTATGGTCAGGAAATTTGGTGCAAAAGGTTTTTAACTCAGTCGGAAACACTGATTTTTTTTTTATTTGGCTGTACTTCAAATAACCAAACAAACAAAGTTTTAAAACAGTCCAAAGTGAAATAATATGCTGAATGTTTCCTAATGCATCATTGAAAACATTACCTGATGTCGCTATCGTGTACATTTTTATTTTTAGTGATTTATGTCGGCCAATCTTCAGGGACCTGTCAATCAAGCCACATATATGGACCGATGTGCGCCACTGTTTTAAATGTGAACAGTTGCACGTACACACTGCCCACACAAACACAATATAGATCCACATGCTTCACATTTCTATCCCTCCTGACAGACCAGGGAAAACATGATTAAGAATTCAGAATGTCTCCCTGTTGTTCCAGATTTTTATTTTTTTTTTCTTTCTGAGCTTTTCTTACATCCTGGGTTTAAGAAGTATGACTGAAGAGAAGATGTGCCACACGCACGCACACACACATTGTGTTTTTTTTGCCGCAGAGAAAATGATGTGCATGTTTGTGCGAGTGTGAAGACTAGGTTTTTTTTGTGTGTGCATCTGCAGTGTTTTTTGTCCTTCCTCGTTGGTGTATTTGTGACTGTGGCAGTCAGAACTTTTAAAGGCATGTTCCCTTGTACTTACATCGGTTCTGCTGCCTAAACACATGTAGGAGTAGGAGGTCGTGTTTTTGTCACCTTACATCACCCTCATGCTTCGAGAAACACAATTCCATCTAAGATAACAACTGAACTGCACATATGGGGCATGTCGTCTTTATCACTTATTAATATATATGTATGTATATGTATGTATTTATAGATACATTCATGTGGTGCATAGGACCTTGTTCTTCCCCACTGAGTTTAGTTAAAAGAAACAGTGAGAGGCTGTGCAGTTCGAGTGACAGATTCAGGCTGAGGATACATCGGGTTCCAAGGCCCTGTATGTTTGGAAAAAGTAATGGAAGGATGAGGTCAGTTAAGAAACTTTGTGGAGCGTGTCACACAGAAACACTGTCACGAAGATGACAAGGCAATTGATGTTGACGAGTGTGTGTGTGCAGGTGGAACAGAAAATGAGAAATTCTAAGTTTGTTCTGGAGTGGTGAAGAGGGGTGGCCACAGGTGATCCAACGTTCCGAACCTAACGTGACCTACTGCAATAAGAACGACAGCAATAATTTGATCAGCAGTGATTGCACTTTGGCCAAGAGTCAATGTCGCCAACATTGGTTTAATAGTCCAGGGTTCACCTCCTGGGCAAGGTCCAGGCACAGTTAGGGTGTTGGTCTCCTTCCAGTGGGCTCACCAACTGCAGGGAGGTTTGTGAGGTGCGATTTGGGTGGTGGTTGTGGAGACCCCGTAATTGGATAAACATGGATGGATATTCAGGGATTGGATCAGGATAAAAGCAACCGGAGGGGCTCAACTTATGTACAAAGATGTAAATAATTAGGGATGGCAATTATTCACAGAAAATCTGTTAATATAAGCACCTAAATTTAGCAACCCAGTGGTTGGGGATCAGCAACTGAGCCCCAACCACTGGGCTGGGGACCGGTACTGGTCCATGGGTGAATTGGTGCCGGGCCACAGAGAAATAATGTTTCCTTTTGGCCCCATCTGTCTATTACTTCCACTTGATCCATACCCATATCAACAAAA
>JAFBJS010000429.1:0-63750 GCA_016785265.1 Paraplagusia blochii
AACTCAGTTGAGGAAAAAAGAAGAAGATGAGCGATGGATCAGCTGGAATAAAAAAAGACTGGGAATATGAGGATAAAAGCAGAGATGGAGTGAAGGAAGGACCGACTATCAGGTCAATTCAACAAATATCACAATTGAAAAAATGCCTTAAAGCAAATAATTGAAATGACTTGGCAATTATTGTATATAATATTCCCAGAAGACGACATTAATTCCTTTATTATAGGCTCGTCCCCTGAAGTTCCTAAGGTAACGTGTTACCTGTCTACTGTAGATGGAGTCAGAGTACAAAGAGGAAGACAAATCTTGTCCAAGAAGATTCCTCATGTCTGGGAGTTTGTCTCCTGGCTGGAACTGACTGATGGTCAGAGCGGAGTGGATAACGACTCAGGTCGCTTGAGTGGTGCGGCGACTAAATGTCACATGACAGCTCTGTTGTCTTTAAGATGAACTGGTGGGGGTGGAAATCGATAAAAATGTTTAAGTGACAAAGATCACAGTCCTGGTACCTGTCACATAAACGTCCAACTCCTGAGTTCAGGGAGTAAATTGCATCGTGATGTTTTGCTGTTAGCAAACAAGCGCACATTGTAAAAATACTGAAACTTTTATTATTTTATTAACTTTTGTTATTTCTGTTTTTCTACTCTCTATTTCTACTTTCATAAATTGATTGCCTTTATATACATACAGTATATATTCTATATATGTATATACAGTATATGTATATTTTGTATATTTATATATATATATTTTATATATTTACGTATATAATATATGTATATTTGTATTATAAATGTATATATATTATATATAGATAGATAGATAGATAGATAGACATATATAGTGTGTATATATGTGTATATATATACATACAGGTATATATATGTATATGAGCGAGAGTCCAGCTGAAATAAAAAGACTAGGAATATGAGGATAAAAGCAGAGATGGAGTCTGTATATATATACATATATACATATATATACATACATACATATATACATATATACATATATATATATTATCTTTACTTCTTGGCATTCAGTGTGGACGGCAAAGTAAGCTTTTCATTGTACAGAGTTGTACTGGTTCCCTCACTGTAAACATGACTTTGAATCTTGACTTTTGTATCTATAATTTTGGATCTATAATCTTGGATCTATAATCTTGGATCTATAATCTTGAATCTTGAAGTCAAAAATGTCAGAAAAAATCAGTTTCACTGTAACAGTAATTGGCCTGAGTTGACCAATTACTGTTGAGCTACAGGCTTCAGAGCATTGGTCTGGACCAGGGATGTCTGATCATTCTGTTGTAATAACATTGTATTCTGGTCTGATATTAAAATAATTATGTTCTATCGGTGATATAATACCTTTTTCAGGAATGTCGGATATTAACATTACCGATATCGATATGAATCTATATTGCCTAAACACTTAATTTTCGATACCAATATGAACCGATACCGATATATCACACTATTTCCCATGAAATAGTGTGATATCAGAATAAAGGCATTTTATAAATAACTGTGTACGACATAAATACACTACTTCAATACAAGTTAACGAAAAATGACACATTTATATTTACCAACCACAGCTGTTGCTGTTGCTGTGTTGTCGTTTCACTGAGTCCATTGTTGTTTTTCTTTACTTTCTCGTGATAAAGTGTTAAAATCTTACCCCTCACGCTCACATGACCAGGTCCTTGCAGTCATTAAGAATTACAGTTTTCTATCCACAAAAAAACTCCAGACCGCGGACATTTACTGTAGCATCGATCATTGTTGTTGTGCCTTTAAGATGACATCATTAATCACGTGACGTCAAAGTGTCAGTAGTACTGACTCAGTTCCCCATGAGGATGTCCAGCGTATATGCCGAGAACGCAACTTTGAATCATCGGATTTTGAATATCGGTGGAAAAAAACAATACCAATATGTTCCGATATTAACAATTATGCTCATAACGCCCCGATATTTATCGTTGGACCGATATATCGGACATCCATACTTTTATTTTCTCCGCCTGGATTTTGTCAAATTTGCCACGCACATAAGGACGCTTTTCTTTCATTACAATATCCTTGCCAGATTTTTTTTTTTTTTTCACTTTTTTTATTTTTAGAACATTATAAATCAGGAGATACTCCCTCAGGAGTATCCTTTAGAAATTATACCTCTGCATTTAACCCATTCCCCCTAGTGAGCAGGCCGTGGAGCATTGTGGGGGGACAATGCTCAGGACACCTCAGCGGTAGCTTGGTGGTAGGGGGATTCTAACTGGGGACCTGGGGACTTTTGAAGAAACACTAACTTTCTATAACTGATGATATTTAGCCCAGTCCTCTCCGTAAAACCCAGTCTGTGGTTGGGATTTTATTTCTGTTCAACAGTCAGTTTGGTTGACGTGATGTCCTGCGTCGTCTCTGCAGCCAGATATTCACCCTGACTGCTGACTCCAACTCCCCTGGTGCTGCAAAACACAGCTGAGTCTCTGCTCAGCTCTCAACGCTCTGACCTATTTCAGCGTGCACACACGCATGCACTCAGACACACACTTCTGGAAACTTACAGGCACATTCATAAAAAGTTAGGCCAGTGCATAAAAACACGTTCTTTTTTTTTTTGTTGTTTGTTTTATCTCAGCATTCTAGTAGCACAAGTCGCCAGAAGTTTTTAAGTCGAGTCATGTTTTTTTTTCTCCTTTAACCTAAATTAATGTTGTACATCACCTGTAGGGTTTTCAGAAAGACAAGAAGACAAATGGTGCCCAACCCTTGGTGCATGGACTGGCACCAGTCCATAGTCATACCAGTCAACTGCTATTAGACTGGAGCAGGTTGCAGTAACAGATGCTGATTTATGCAGACGTTTTTTTTTTATTTTCATCTCCAAACTATTTTAGGTCACATCATCTGCTCCATTGTGATGACTCTTATCCACACAACATATGTGAGTTGACATCAGTGGATATATTTGGGAATACTTATTTTTGATTCATTCAATGAGAACCTGATAAATACTCCACAAAAAGACTTATTCCAGATCTGATCTATCTATCTATCAGGTCTGTCTGTCTGTCTGTCTGTCTATCTGTCTGTCTGTCTGTCTGTCTGTCTGTCTATGTATCTATCTACCTATACTTCTATCTATCTGTCTATCTATCTGTCTGTCTGTCTTTCTGTCTGTCTGTCTGTCTGTCTATGTATCTATCTACCTATACCTCTATCTATCTGTCTGTCTGTCTGTCTGTCTGTCTATCTACCTATACTTCTATCTGTCTGTCTCTCTGTCTCTCTGTCTCTCTGTCTGTCTCTCTGTCTGTCTGTCTGTCTGTCTGTCTATCTGTCTGTCTGTCTGTCTATGTATCTATCTACCTATACTTCTATCTGTCTGTCTGTCTGTCTGTCTATCTGTCTGTCTGTCTGTCTATGTATCTATCTACCTATAGTTCTATCTATCTGTTTGTCTGTCTGTCTGTCTGTCTATGTATCTATCTACCTATAGTTCTATCTATCTATCTATCTATCTGTCTGTCTGTCTATCTGTCTGTCTATCTGTCTGTCTATGTATCTATCTACCTATAGTTCTATCTATCTATTTATCTATCTGTCTATCTGTCTATCTGTCTGTCTATCTGTCTGTCTATGTATCTATCTACCTACCCACCTACCCACCCAGGTGCCATGTTGGCGATGGGTTAAATACAGAGTTCCCATTTTGTTGTGAGCGGTGGGTTGGACCACAATGACAAAGGAGGTTCCTTTCCTTTATACATGTTCTTACTTGTCAAACCACAGAAACAGAACCATGAGTTCTGGCTTCACCAGGTGACATCTTTCTGCAGCCGTTTTCTTTGTTATTGTTTTGCTGACTTTATGACAGGAATCCTATTCCCTGATGTGGAATTTCTGGCTCAGAGTCCAGCGATTCCAATCAATGACCTGCAATCAAGTTATAAACTATTTGTAAACCACCAGGAGTGGTGATTGCTCTGGTGATAAATACAGAAGCACGTGGGGTCCATAAACATAAACCGTGGCTCCGCCCACATGTGACTCAGCTCCACATGGTTCTGTTTATATCTTTATGTTTTTTTTTTTCACGCTGTGCCGGCGTTGGTGGGAGAGGCCGTTCACAGGTCAGTAAAACCACATCAGCCAACGACGGCATGTCAGAAGACATGAAGACTCAAAGAGTGTCCCTGCACGATCTGGACTCGGACTCCGAGACGCAGATGCTGTGCATCTTCGGCACCGGGGACCTGGGTCGCTCCCTGGGCCTACGTCTGCTCCAGTCCGGCTACAGGGTGGTGTACGGCAGCCGCAGACCTCACAGCTGTGGCCCTCTGCCTCACGGAGCTCAGGTAGAACAAATGACATGACACTGGACTTGACACTAATTTATCATGAGTTTAGATGTGCAGGAACAGGAGTGTGATGTTAGTAGAAATGTTCTGGGTGTCTGTGCGGTGCAGGTGAAGGACCACGTGGCTGCGGCTCAGTCCAGCAGCCTGATCTTCATCTGTGTTCACAGAGAACACTACGGATTCCTGGAGAAGCTGGCGCCGCATCTGGAGGAGAAGGTTTATTATTCAGTATAAATGACTGTAGCACTAGACCTGGTGTCAGCAAGTGTTGCTCTTCTCGTCTCTCTATTACGGCTATATATAAAAGACAATGACTACAAGCTAAAATCTTACAATACATTATTAACTTTAATATTAAATTTAGAGCCGGGCCGCGGTGCCATCATTCTCTTCAGCATTTATCACTTTGTTGGATAAAACAGTCCAATTTCTTAATTGTTGCACTTAGATTCTGTGGTAAAAAAAAGTGAATTCTAGGAAAGTGATGTAAAATAATGAGGGCAATTCAATGTAACTGTAATGAACATTTATTTCAAGTTAATAAAATTAAATTACATACTAAATACTGGGTGACATCATCATCTGAAACAGCGTTTCTACAGTGAAATTTAAACTAAAACCGGACTTTATTTTTTACCAGTGTTTATATCATTTTGTCCACTAGGTGCTGGTGGATCTCAGTAACAACCTGAAGAAAGGCGTGTATCCTGAGGCCAACGCCACCTACCTGCAACAGTAAGAAAACTCATCATTGTTACATCCACTGTTTCATGTTGATTAAATGAGTTTCAGTGAAATTCCCAAAAATGGAAAAAAAATATGAGGTTTCATTAATGTTTGGTTACAGAACATTTTCTTTTTGGAAGGTTAAGTAAAAAAGTACGTTTTATCCATAACACATCCTGGATATTATGTCTGAGAGAATTTTTTTTTTCTCACTGTAAAAAACACTTAAAACATCAGAATTCTTTTGGTGTGTTGATTTTTTTTTGTTGGTTTTTTTGATTTTTTTTTTTTTGTTACTGTCCAACACAGCCTAAAATGAGGGTTATGGTCAGGGTTAGCTGCCGATCATAGCTGCAAAAAATAAAAAGTTGTTCTTTCTAAAACGTAAAAAACTATTTACATTCAATTTCAGAAGACTGACATTTGCGACTGCAACACTGCAACACTGATTTTTCTAATTTATTTGTGCTTAACTTTGACTATTTGTTCTGCAGACTGGTTCCCAAAGCTACTGTGGTGAAGGGCTTCAACACTCTGTCAGCCTGGGCCCTGCAGAATGGACTCCTCGCTGGGAAACAGGTGAGTGAGTGAACCCCGTATCAGATGCTTCTGATTGGTTTGCATCTCCTATCTTAACTCCAGCTACCTCCATGTCCTCCCTCACTGCATCCATCAATCTCCTCTTTGTCTCCTACCTGGTAGCTCCATCTCTAGGATCATTCTTCTACCAATGTATCCAATGTCCCTCCTCTGAACATGTCCAAAGCATCTCAATCTGTCTTCTCTAGCATTTTCTCCAAACCTTCCTGTCTGTGTTTTCTCGCATCTTTGATTTGTCCAAAGTTTTACGTCTGATGTCCTTCTTGATGCAACCCTCACCATTTATCCGGGCTTGGGACCGGCACCAAAAAACACTGGCTTGTGCTCCCTAGTTACTGGTTTTGCTCCCTAGTGGCTGGTTTAGCGCCCCCTACAGTCTTCTTCTTCTCCTTTCGGCTTGTCCCCTTTTATAGGGGTTGCCACAGCAAGTCAACATTTTCCATCTCCCCCTGTGCTCCGCATCCTCCACTCCAACTCCAACCACCTCCATGTCCTCCCTCACTGCATCCATAAATCTCCCCTTTTTGGCCTTCCTCTTTGTCGCTTACCTGGTAGCTCCATGTCTAGCATTCTTCTCCCAATATAATCACTGTCCCTCCTCTGTACATGTCCAAACCATCTCAGTCTGTCTTCTCTAGTTTTTTTTCCAAACCTTCACCTGATCCTGTCCATCCTTCCTTCACCTCCTTCACAACTCTTCTAGTTTAGATTCAATACGTTGCAAGATGACATTGTCGGACTCCCGGCAGAGCTTATCCAATCACCGGACACCTACGTGTTGCCTTCTACGTAGGGCCAGCTTGAAGGCCCTGAGAAGATTGGTCTGAGCGCTCTAAACTGAACGGGTTACGTCCATTGGGCAAAGCTTTCACTTTTGATTCTGAAGATTGCGACAACTTTCATGGAACGTAACAACACAAGCTAGCTGAAATAATTTTTAGATTGGATAAAAAAAATGTTTTCCAACCTCTTAAAACGCTTTTTATAGTTATAAAAATACATACATAATACTATTTTATTTAAAATATTTATTTAAAAAATTATTTTACTGAGTATATTTTGGCAAGCAGAGAAGGCTTTGCTGGCCTTGACGGCCCACTAGTGGTGAAATGTCAAGGCTAAATTAACTATTTGTATTGCACAGCAATGCAACTTAAATAGAAGCTGAGAATCTCAGGACAAAATCTACAAACTCCAACACATTGACGATATATTCCATATATATTCTTGGACATTTTTTGCAAATATTTGGATCAATCATAAACAAACTCACATGGGAAACACATTCTCCATCCACTTTGTTATATATCTTATTTTGGAATATGAAGTTATCTCAAATAAATCATCTATAATGTAGATTAATCGACACATTAAAACTTAATCAGATAAATTTGATTTTTATTCATAATCTGTCACTGCTTATTGAGATATACAGTATATATACTGTAGGCAGAGAAACAAAGTGTTCAAAACAACATGGATTTCCCCCAGCAGTCTTGGCCTACAGCAGATAAACAAAGGAACAGCGTACGCTTCCTTCAACCTGAACCAAAAGTAATATTCAGACAAGCTCAAGGAGAACACAGGGGATATTACATTCTTCAAAATAAAACATGTTTCACAGCATTTTTTCTTTTTTTTTTCAAACCCATCATGGCTCTTGTTGGTTACGGTGGACGGAGTCTCCTTCACGCAACGGACCAGATTGAGGGGAGTAATTGATTTAATTTGCATTACTGCATAATATTGATTTTTTTTTTTCCATATTTTCAACAACAATGTGGGAAGAAAAAATGGGGTCAGAGACTGTGTAAACACACACAAAGAAACAAACAAACACACACTTTATGATGTTACAAAGTCAAAAGACCAATGTTTATTGCAGCTTCTGTTGCAGCTTCAAAGAGAAAACGCAAACATGGTGGAACCTCAGGAGACCAAACCTGAATCTGCCTCCAATCCTTTTCAACACACACACACACACACACACACACACACACACACACACACACACACACAATGTACCGCAGTGCTCTATTTTCTTTGAAAACAGGTAGCTACCAGCAAGAGGGAGTTGTGCTTTTGAATGTCTGCATCTTTATCAGCGTGTGTGTGTACATACAGTCCGCAGCCACGTGCACGCACACGGTTGTATTCCCCGGACGGCAATTTGATCAGATCCACAGCGGGGTTGCGGCTCTGTCACATTTACATTCAGATGGAGATTTAGTCTGTCGTCCGTCCCCCGCTGTTACTGGTGCAGTAATGTAGGGAGACATGGCTGGCCGACCGCTCCACTTATATACACACCTGGGGGAAAACTGCTCAATCTCCCTGATTCGCCTCCGTGCCCGTCAAACACTCCCTTTGCCTCTAATGTTCCTCAACCATCTATCTCACTTTAACTGATGGCGTAATTTTTTTTTCTCCCACTTTTTACACAACTTAATTGACTTATCACCGAGCTGTGACTGTAGTAATAAGCTCCGACATGATGAGATGGAAAAAAAAAAATGGGCAGTACACGAATACAACACTGTTTGCAGCCGTTTACGACTTTTCTTTTCAACGTATAGCTCTCCTATCGTCTCGCTTTATTGCAACATAATTGGCAGCAAAGTAGGGCAGATGAACATAAGTGGTGACTGATTCAACATTCAGGGAGTCGTACGAATTTTTGGACGGGGGACACTTCTGAACGGAACTCCGTCCATCTCTGTTAACAAGGGATGTTATCGGGCGTAATTACTGATGGAGACGTTTTCCAAACGTTGAATTGGGGTTAACTATTGATGGGCAACTTCAGACCAATCATCATGATCAAGTTGCAAGAGCTATTTTCCTAGCCCTAAAAGGAAGCTGTAGGCTAGTGTGCAAAGGGATTTGAATTGTCTGATAACATTGCAGTCGAAAATATTATCGTACCGCTATTAGCAAATCACGTTTATCTGTAAGAATCGTTAGAATTTTTTTTATTCCAATTATAAAAAAATCTATAATTTAATGCCTAGTTTTAGATCAATGATATGTCCCCTAAAATTGTTTTGGGGATAAATGGCTGTATATTCAAGTGAAAGTCTCTAGATGGCAGTATATAAAGAATAATGGCAAAAAGTTATTATTTGGTATTTCCAGCAATATTGTGATCAATATCAGGATGATATTAAGAAATTATCTAATTTCTATAGGTATCATTTATTTCCTCCTATAATGAAAGAGTGGGCAAAGCTTTTACTTTTGATTCTGAAGGCTATTGCAAATTTCATGGAACGTGGCAACACAAGCTAGCTGAAATAATTTTTAGATTGGATAAAAAGATTTTTTCCAACTTTTTAAAACTGTTTTTATAGTTATAAACATACATAACTATATGTTGCACGGGTAGCAGTCTCCATAATGGACACCCAAATCACATTGCACAGTAGTAGCCTCACTTAAACCTCAGCAACTTGAACTTGGTGAGCACGCTAAAGGTGGCACGCTAAATGATCTATGCCTTAAAAAGTTTTGCGGATAAACGGCTGTATATTCAAGTGGAGGTCACTAGATGGCAGCGTTTAAGCTAATTTAATTAATATCATACTCATATCACCAGGCCTATATCTGAAATGAAAATTTTGCATTTCGACAATGCCCGCAAAGAGTTAATATTGGACGTCGTTATATACAAACGTAAAGCCTAATTTTCTGCCCCTTGTGTTTTCTTTACGTTTCCTTGTTTTTTTTTCTCCCTCCTCCAGGTGTTTCTGTGTGGGAACAGTGCGGAGGCAAAGCGGGCTGTAGCAGATGTGGCCACCAAGCTGGGACTTACAGTCCTGGATAAAGGGTCTCTGTCTGCAGCCAGAGAAATCGAGGACTTTCCCCTGCGGCTGTTCCCAGAGTGGAGGCTGCCTCTGTGTGTGGCCGTCGGCCTGACTGCCTTCTTCTTCTTCTACCTGCTCATTAGAGATGTCATTTATGCATATGTGGAGAAGAAGGAGGACATCTCCTACAGAATTATGGTATCTCTGGCCAACAAGGTAAAGACTCCCAAACTCCAAACACCCACTCTCTCTTTTTTTTTCTTTTTTTCGATGCAAAGATCCAATTTGTCCACCGTCCATCATCTTTCAGGTGTTTCCCATCGTGTCGCTCATCATGCTGTCTCTCTGCTACCTGCCCGGTGTGATCGCCGCCTTCCTGCAGCTCTACAGAGGAACCAAATACAAGTACAAACCACAAACGTACCATGAAGTTTGTGTCATATTTGGTAGAAGGAGCTAACTTGGCATTTTCTTTTGTCATCTGCCAGGCGCTTCCCTGATTGGCTGGACCGCTGGATGCTGTGTAGGAAGCAGATGGGTCTGGTTGCCCTGGGCTTTGCCTTCCTCCATGCCATCTATACACTCATCACTCCTAATCGCTACTCTGTCAGACACAAAATCGTCTCAACTGTGGTTGACGAGGTAGACTGTCACGGTGGACGTGCATACACCTGTTTGGACATACACTATCTATAAAAATTGAGGATTTTTTTTTAACAAATTTTTAGTTGTGCAGCTATTGGGCATAATCTGACGATCAGGCATGAGTTTTGGCTCAGCTCCGCCACGAACGTATTTTGAGGAGTTCACATATGTACTTTCAGAATAAATGCACCAGAGCGGACCTACGAAGGTCTTTTGCGGAATTCACAAATGCATTTTAACAATAAATACACAAACAATGATTCAGTTGTTCAGTTGTGAGACCAGTCATGATGGATGGATTAGAGACACTAGGAATAGGTAGAAGACAGGAGACAGAGCTGGAGGTGGAGGAGTTAAGATGCTGAGATTCTCTTTAGAATCTCTCTTTAGACAAGGATGGACAGGATCAGGAATGAGGTGATTAGAGGGACAACACAGACAGGAAGGTTTGGAGAAAAAGCTAGAGAAGACAGATTGAGATGGTTTGGATTACGTCGGCGGTGAAGATTGAAGATTCCTGATGAGGATCTACTGATAAAACAATAAGTTTTTACATAAATTATGGTATAATGGGATAGTTGAGATAGTTGTGTTATTAACAAATCATTAGGTGAAGTGGTAAGATTTAAAAACGGCACAGTCATCCTGCAGGAATCATGAGATGTGTATAAGAGACAGGAGATGGAGCTACCAGGTAGGAGACAAAGAGGAGATTGATGGATGCAGCGAGGGAGGACATGGAGGTAGTTGGACTTAGAGTAGAAGATACAGAGGACAGGGGGAGATGGAATTTGTTGACTTGCTTTGGCAACCCCTGAAAAAAAGGGACAAGCTGAAAGGAGTAGAAGAAACCACGAACAACGATTCACATCAGAATATGTTTGTAAATTCTTCAAAATACGTTACGTGAATTTCTCAAACGTTTGACAATTGTTGTACGCGCATTTATGAAACTGCCTTCTTGTGTTGACCAGATTACCATGCGTATTTTTGCTACGTCGGACCATCAGCAGCCAATCACACGACAGGGTCCGTGTGTGACCTCACCACACTGCGCAACGCGAACCCACAAATGTGCATTTATTCTGAAAGTACATATTTGAATTCCTCAGAATGCGTTAGTGGATCCGTGCTTACGTGTACGTTCTTTTTGAGACTATTCTGCCTACATACAAGTCAACCCATAATGGACAAAAGTATTGGACACAACACTGACAACTTCTATAGGTTTATGTACAGGAAGTTCAGCCAGTTTATGTCTGGCTGAACTTCAACATATAAGGGTCTTTTATTTACTGCTTTCAAAAGCACATCCCTCTGGGTCACAGTGTTTCTACCTTTGTACCATCTGTATTCTGTATACTGTTGGTCAGTATTGAAGCTCAGGGTTGCATGTTACTGTAGAACTGATTCTGTGTCAAATCTAGAACTAATAATATTTAAGCCTAATTCTCTGAACGTGTGTCTTATTCCCTCCAGTTGAAGGAAAACAAAACTACGCCGTTTTACTTTGATAACACCGAAGCGTGGAGCAGCGATTCTCTGTATGTGCTGGGAATCACGGGCTTCTTCCTCTACGTCCTGCTCGGGTTGACATCGCTGCCCTCTGTGGGAGGCTCCCTCAGCTGGAGAGAGTTCAGCTTTATCCAGGTCAGTGCTGTGCAGCTGGGACTGTAACACGCTCCTAAAGATCCGTCTCCCTGTGTTTGTGTGTGTACGTTCACCTTTACGACGGCAAACATTATCAATCATTGGCTCTTTATCAGTTCCTTTGTGATAATCTAGACTTTACGAATTCACTCCAGGGTCGTTAAGGTGCTGCAGAGACACTATGTCATCTGCCCTGTGTCCCCCAGAGCCTAGTTACCCAACAGCCTAACGCAGGCGCAGAAATTAGCCCATGGTTTTAAATGTTAAGTTATTCATTAAATAGAATTATGATATCTGGTCTAATCCCCGGTGGGAAAATTGTTAATTCAGGTCACAGACCTCGGAGTGGGAATAAATCCAGACGCTCTGGTCAAGGTCAGTGTAATCAGTACGACCTGTTGTGAAAGGTAGGAAAAATAAACAGGCATGAATTTATTTTTGCGGTTTCCACCTGGTTTCTGTCGTTGTTGAGACCACAGCAGTTGTCAGTGGACATATGGACACGTCTCAGCATAGCTACGCTCACTGCAGGGACTTGCTGTTTTAAATTGATTTAATAAAACCCCCTCATTAGCATCATGGAAGCGTTACGTTCTAACGTTCATGCGAATGTCTCCTTATTGTCGTGCTGTTTACGCTCATTGTAATTCAGCGTGGACGGCGAATGTTAAAAATGTAAATGAAGGCACATTATCCAAGTAATTAACAATAACTGAGCCTCAAAGGCCACTGGTGCTACAAAACCAGTGATTATGATCCGACTGGGAAACAAGTTGTGTTTTTACGTTCACACAAAGGGCGTTGAATGCGGAGGAAATGAAGAAAGACTTTTTAAATGTTACATTACCCATACTTATACTCATGGTATTACAGCAGATGTGTAAATTCAAGTCATGCCCCAAGAGCATCCCTGTGGAAAAGCACGATGGTAATAATGAAGTGTGTATTAAAGAGTGAAATATTGTTTTGATGTCGGCCATGGTAGCTCAGCGGTTAAGGAGGCTGCTTTGGTTCCTCAAGGTTTCAGGTTCGAATCCACAGGCTGCCACTGAGGTACCCTGAGCACAGCACATAACCCGACCCACATAACTTTCATTGGGCTCACAGTGTGCTGCAGTGTGATTTGGGTGACAGTTGTGGAGACTGCAGTCCCTGTGATCCAGAAACAGAAAAGCAGATGAAGAAGTATGGTACTTTCACGACTATAAGGCGCACATAAAGCCCGGCGCCGATTGCTCAGGACCAGATTCTCATCGTGTGCGCGTAAATTTACGTGAGAAATTTGTCACTTGAGGGCGTAAGCAAAATATCGATTTTGCTTGATTTCTCTTGGCACGAGTGAACAAAGTCTCATCGCGTGCGGGCTACGTGAGCATCTTTCTCACTACAAATGATTTGTGCGCATGCGTTACCATGATGACACAAGATGGCAACCAGCGGCGACTTGTTGAATCAAACAATATTAGAAGACAAATTCATGGATCTTTGGCAAGATAATCCTTGTCTGAAAAATATTCAACAACAACAACAGGAAAAGTACTTCTTCGTCTTCGGAGGATGCAGTTTTAACTTATCACGTGACCTGGGAAATCAGCTAAGTTACTAGTGAGACGTGAGCCGAATTCTCATCGTGTGCGGGTGTACTGTCAGCCCGCCAGAGGGCGCTGAGCAATCGGCACACGCCGAATCCTCCCCCGTGTGCGCCGGGCTTAAAAGTCTTCAAAATGTGCGGAGCGCCCTATAGTGCAGTGCACTATCTGTGTTGTTGTAAGGCGGACGTGGTAGAGGACACCATGAGAACGTTAAAGGGGGAAGTGTGGGCGTCGGTTTGCTCCCGCTCTTTTTTTAAATAGCATGTGTGTTGTTGAAGGCGGACGTAGTAGAGGACACCATGAGAATTGGCCTATTCTGTGTGTAAAATATAGTAATGGCACACATAACTGAGACTGTGCCTTTCAGTACGGTGCGCCTTTTGGTCGTGAAAATACATTATTGATATTTGTGTAGCTTTTCAATCATCCAGGTCATTCGAAATGAGTTTCTTCGAGGGAAACTGGACATAGTTTCTTGAAGATGTGGAAAACTGAAGAAGGTGAAACATCTTCAAGAAACCTACCATGTCCAGTTGCCCTCCAAGAACAACGGTGCCGTACCTGGATTGAGGAAAGGGTTAGGGTGATTCGGGTCCCAGACTGATACCATAGCATGAAACAAATCACTGCATTATGTTAAAATGTGACAGAAATGTTCATTCTTTGTCATATACCTGCAGACACCGTTTGCTGCTCGCTTGTAAAAGTACAGAAATCTACTATCGATCTGTTTTGTTTGGCTTTCACTAAATATGCAATGCACTGTAAGGCAGTTCTCTCCTGGTTTGAACATTGTCTTCTTCTCTCCCTCAGTCCAAGCTGGGACACCTCACCTTGTTCATATGCACAGCTCACGGCTACTTGTACGGCTGGGACAAGTTTCTCAGGCTCTCCACCTACAAGTGGTACACCCCTCCTGCCTTCATGCTCTGCCTGATCGTTCCGTCCATAGTTCTGGTGCTAAAAATGCTGCTCCTCCTGCCCTGCGTGGACCGCACCCTCACCCGCATCCGACAGGGCTGGGAGAGGAACCCGGAGAAGGGAGACGTGGGTGACAACAGTGCCACACACCTGTGATCCACAGGTCGTCAAGTTGGAAATTTGACCACTGACTAAACTAAACTCAGTAATTGAGATATCTTCACTGTCCAACTATCATTATATTTTATTTAACCGTACATATAACATTAATAACTTCACATGTAATTCTGTAAAAATCCATCTACAGCTGCAGTGTCAGAGTCACATCACTGTTAATGGAAAACTGTATAGATTTATCCACTCCATTATCTATTAATGCATGTTACTGCAGTTAAATATTATTCATCCAACTAACTAATTCTGTCCATTAGTGTGTAATAAAACAACCTGAAAATTTATCAGGTTAGGAAACTCTGCTGAACAGACATTATAAAGTGCTTGGTAAGCTCCCGTGAGTCGTAAAATATGACTCAGCGTGCCACATTTGGTCGCTGGGCCAACTCAAGCAATAATTATTGCTGACTCAGTCCAGGTCATCATGGTAGAATAGGTGGTTATTGCCACATCACTGGTTCAAGAGTTTAGTTCTTGGTTCAAAGTTTGCATTTTCATTTACTCTTTTTTTTTTCCACAGTCTAAAACAGGCATAGGCAAGCTAAGGCCCGGGGGCCGGATGCAGCCCGTTGAGCTATTTAATGCGGCCCACCAACCTTGTCTAAATGAAATAATTTATTTATATTAACATTTATATTAACAAGTAGTGTTGTTACTAACATGCAATATACTAACAACACTACTTCTACCCTTTCCTTTAAAATTGCGTTTCACCAGTAGATGGCGTCATAAATGGGGTTATACATGACTTTTACATGCCATGTATCTTAGTTCATACAAATTACCGTATTTTTCGCACTAAAAGGCGCACTCGACTATTTTAAAACTTTTTTCATACATTACACGCACCGCATTAGCTTCAGTAGTGGCTGGGGTTGCGTTATGCCTCCACTAGATGGGGCTGCAAAAGTAGATTTGTGAATTCCTCAAAATACGTTCGTGGATCCGTGCTTGTGTGTGTGTTCTTTTTGAGACTATTCTGTCTCCATACTTTTGGGGTCTTTACGCTTACACACACACACACAAATGGAAATGAAAATGCGCGCTTCCCACTGTCATATATCCGATTTCGATGGGAGAAAATGGAGTAGACGAGTTGCGAGACCTGTTGCGGCTCAGTATTGATCCATATATAAGGCGCACCGGATTATAAGGTGTAGTGTCGGCTTTTGAGAAATTTTAAAGCTTTTAGGTGCGCCTTATAGTGGTATCCAACTTTCTGATCTGGAGTTGGCCGACCTGTTCAATTTTAGGACCACTTGTGGCCCGCGAACCAAAGAGTTTGCCCACGCCTGGTCTAAAACATGCAGAAAAGGTCATTTTTCCACAGGCGAGACTGTGAGTAGAGATGGTTGTTTGGTTCAGGGTAACGCTCAAGAAAAAAAGCTGCCAGTTCAACCCTGCCATTACAAAACAGTTGAGTGTGTGAATTACTGGCCTCTAGTCAGTGTAAATGTTCAGCGCAGAGACGCGACGCTGTAAATGTACCTGTGAATGGAGACTGAAAAAAGACCCAAAGTCAGAAGCGAATCACATTCTTTCTGTCGACTTCTCTTAAGAATGCGCTGTATAGAAAACCCGTCAAAAGGCTGAACTTTCTATAGCACAATGTTTTCACAGTCTTCAACCAGGTTTATAAAGACAACCATTGAGGGAACTGGGGTTTTACACTGCGTCTTTCACACCAGATACAGGTCGGAAGGTAATGGACCCAACTCCAGAAAAGACTTCCATTTATTACCTGGTGCAGTTTATTCATTTGAAGCAAAATTGATTCCACAGGCCTGATTCATCCCCTTGTTTCCTTTTAGACCAGAGAAAAACAAAAGGAGTCTCATGCTGATGTAAAGTGTCCAGTTGAGAAAACGCAGCTAGTTCCAATAGTGCTCTCCCCATAACATGTTCCCTGAGGTTTCTCTATTTCTGCCCATGTTGTTATTGATCCCGTTTTTTTTCCTCCCTTAAAATTGCAGTCTAATCCTGCCTTTTCTCCAGGGCATAGAAAGGTGTGACATTTACTCACAATCTTTAATTCACACATAGTTCCTTGTTGACAAAAAAAAAGCACAGTAGGGTTAGAGCAATCAAACAACCGTCACACGTGCGCACAAACTCAAGTGCGTAAAAAGAAATTACACATTTGGTCAGCACAAGTGGCTGCAGGCCGTCTTATCGTGCTCCTGCACGCCTAAATACTGATATGTTTAATACAGGAGCTAAACATTTACAGCAGATCATTGTCCCCCTGGTGATATGGTCGTAAAGTTTTGCATCATCTGCAAATGACCTAACGGAAAGTGGTTAGATGGCGGAAGAGATTTGTCCACGGATGTCTTGGCTTTTTCTTTTTTTTTCTTTTTTCCTTTGCCCAGCCAGGCATTTCAGTTTCCCAAGCAGCTGTGCCAGATTTTGAGCCGCACCACATCACTTAAAGCTGGAAAAAAGTGTGCCGCACTTTTATCAGGCTGGAAGAAACGAGAATAATTCCGTTAAAAATGGAGACATTCCTCGCCCGCAGCGGAATATTCAATGACATCCTGTTATCTGGCATCTAACAACATTATCTGCACACACAATCTGTAACGCCTTACATCCTTCTCTTTTGTATTATTTTCGCATTACCATAGCGCTGGTGTGCATCTAAGCTTCTCTTTCCTCTGGATGCGCGTGCAGCGTGTGTTTATGTGAGTTATATTAATGAAGCAGACTGTTCCACTGTTGCCTTAGGCAGGAATTAAGATGTACTGTAGCAACATCTAGAGAATCTGTGAAAGGAGGCAACTTACAGCCATTGTTTCCACTCACGTTTAATTGCAGTCACCTAGACAACCTTGAAACTCGTAACGAGATTATGTGTGTCCGGCCATGAAAGGTTGACTCAATATGAGCGTAAGTAAACAGCTGGGATTGTGGATGTGGCTGCAGATCATGGACCACGTTTATAAGAAGGAAATAATGCAAAAGAAACAAATTGTTCTTGTTCTGTATTCCCAGGTGATGAATAAATGATGAAGCTAACTTGATTTTTGCTTTAAAACAAAACACTCATTGCTGTAAGTTAATTATCATTATATTTCTGTTTCACTAACTTTTAAACTTTAGGAATAATTACAAACTCATTACACGCATTGCTGTTCTAAACTTTTATTGGACAAGCTGCAACCAATGTAAAATATTAAACAAATATTACAACCCTGTTATTATTACCAATAATAATAATTATAATAAGTAATTCCTTCTTCCTCCTAACCAGACAGTTATTAAAAAACAATATTCTCTAATAACAAATCCTTACCATATTAACAACCAATTAATAAATCAATAGCATCAAACTCACATACTTTTCTGCCTCTCCTCAATTCTAAACATAGAAGCACTTGTTACTTCAAGTACTACTGTAAAATCCAAACTCAAATAAAACAAAATAAGATGGCTTCAAATCTACTACTGTTTATTCCTCAACTATTTTTCCAGCATAAATGGTGAATATCATTTTTATTTTGGACATGCACAATGTACATGCATGTTAGATTTTCTTACCAGGAGACCACACTGTTTCCTGAGGACACTGTCTGTTGTAATTTGACTCCCATTTTTTCCCATGACAGTTGCGGTAAAAGTTGCCCCTTCATTACATCAGGGCGCAGCAGAGGCGGCATTGCCATGTCTTCACGCAGTGCAAGGCAGCTAATTGATTGAGCAGGATTGTCAACAAAAGACACATTTAGCTGAGTTTCTCGCAGCTTTTATCATTCAGCCGAAGATATTGTGGAAGACCTCAGAGATTCACTACTAGCCTGCAGCATCTCAGTACACATCCCTTTATGGAGGAATTCTTTGTAAAAAATGATGTAAGCGCTTGTAGATTATCTATCATAGAACAAATTATCTCACAATATATATTTTATTGTTGCACAAGCAGTTAACCAGCCCTGTTTTTCATGTTTTACATTGAATTAAATATGTCCTTAGCAAAAGTACTTGTAGATAAATACTTGTAGATAGTTCTCACAGAGTTTATTTTTTTTGAATGATTTCGATTCATTTTGGGAGAAAACAAATGTTTGTTTTTGTATTTTAGAGTATTTGTCAGACGCCTCTGAGATGTTACTTATCGGCAAAGTTTCAAATGTCCCATTACACCTAAATCCACCATTGAATTCACAAACTGGCAGGGAGGTTCCCTCCTCAACAGCCAATCAGGAGTTCCGCAGATGACGTTGAACCTGTCAGTGTGCAGGTGACGCGTAGCGGGGCCCTCGGATGTCAGCGGCGGGAAGGGAGAAGTGTCTTTACAGAAACGATTTCAAGGAGAAGAACATCGTGAAGGTAGACATATGAACCAGCACACTTAACTGTCGAGTGTCTGGACCAGGGTGACGGATTGAAGGAGCCGATTTACGTCGGTAAGACGGGTCGTTTAATGTGCGCTAGCACTTGTTAGTGTCTATGTTAATACAGTGTTTCCTCGGCTAATTATCGTCCGCCATTTTGTGAGCCGCTATCAACGGCTAACAACGTCATGTACTCAGCTCAAAACAGAACAAAATTAAGAAATATATGTCTCTCTTACCTGTTAATAACGCTACAAATTAAGTTTGTATTGGAATTAGTTATATTTTACGTATTTGGGTTAACGTTTTTTATTAGAATGATTCGTTTTGGCGATGTCTAGTACTAGTAGACCTTTAGTAAACAGTACATGACCACAGTTCTTTTGTATTTGTCAAAGTGTTATTGTGTTATTGTTACTCAATATATTATTTCGGCAAATGGCCGCATTAGCAATTAATGTTCAATACAGAAAAAAAGGTAAAAATGAAATAAAAAAAAATCAGTTTCCCACTTTAGTTAATCCCTATCAGTGTCTACCATTGAGTGCATCCAATAAAATAGTTTTTTAGCATTGACTTGGAGTAAAATCCTTATATAAATCTTAAGGGCCGGCTAAGATTCAACTTTCACATCAAGGTGGGGGCCACAAAATATCGCTCCATGGAGCACAAATGACCCATATAAAGAGTTATTTAGATGCTGTCCACTTTAACAGGAAGCATGTTTTCGAATGTCTTTGTCTCAAATGTTAAATGTTGTACAACTGAATCTTTGAATTAACGTTGATGATATAAGGACAGTTTTGACATTTGACTTTTTAAGTTATGCATCTGAGAATAGAATGTAATAGCTGTGACCTTGTCTATATGTCAGGTTTTTGAGAGGACGGGAAAGTTCAAGGACAAGGATGAGATCCCAGTCATATTTGATGGTAGGCTATTAACCCTGACGGAGGAGACAAAGACGAGGCTATACACGTACATGCACACACCCCCACACAAACCTTTAACATGTGAACCCCAAATATAAATCAGTTTCAAAGGACATCAACTTATATTTCATTTCCTCTCACATTTGTACACTTTTCTTTCTGATTATCTAGGTCATTGGCAGTTGTTTTTCTTTTATTTCTTCTTTTATTGTTTTTTTTTATTACTGTTGATAAATTACAAGAGTGACTACTCAACTGTTATTGTCTGATTTATTTTGGGCTCCCAATGAGTGTCGTCTTATTTTAGTCATGGTTAAGTTATATTGTAAATTAATCTTACACTGTAATTTTACTTTAGTGATTAAAAAATTGGTAACAAAAAAAATTGTTTACAAGGTTATTGAGGTATAATACCTCACTAAACTCTGAACATCAACATAAATGAGCCCAAAAGCATTACAGAGCTTGTAGTTACCTCTGCTTTTTTTCTTAATCATTCTATATTTGCAGGACTGTACACATTTCATATTGGAATTTTTCTTTTAATATTTTGCCTTTTTTCACATTTCTCTCTTGCTGGAGTTACTGTTTTTTTTTTCTCAGTTTTACCTTGGAGAGATTCTTCAAATGTTTGACAAGAACTTTTCAAATACCTTAAAGGTTTGGAAAACGTTTTACAGTTTTAGATATGCAATGAAGTGGTAGGGCTTATACATTCCGTGCAGAAAGTTGCAAGTTCTAAGACAGTGTTCCCCGACCTTTTTTGTGCCACAGACCGGTAAAATGTCTGGTACTATTTTCACGGACCGTTCATAGAGTTTGTGGCAGATAAATACCCCTTAATAAAATGAAACTTCCGAAGGTCACACAGCCTATAATTTTCTCCTACCAGACCAGTATAAAAAGTTAGAATCTTGTATCAATGACTCTGTGTCATTTTGAGTTTATTGTTGTCTTCACTATATATTTATAGTGAAGAAAATATTTCCTAATCAAATATAGTTGCATTATTGATGATGGAATCCTAGCCATTCTATTGGTCAGTTCTTTTGTTGATATGGGTATGGATCAAGTGGAAGTAATAGCCAGATGAGGCCAAAAGGAAACATTATTTCTCTGCGGCCCAGCACCAATTCATCCATGGACCAATACCGGTCCCCGATTCAGTGGTTGGGGACCACTGCTCTAAAACACTGAGTGATTAAAATAAACTAGTTTTGAATCAGTAGCTGTTAATACATAAAGGCCTGTTGTTAGTTTTGAATAACAAAAATAATGTTGTAGCTGAATGATAAAGGGGTTTCTTTAAAAAGACAGCAAAGATGGTGATGATATTTACCACTGCCCTTGTTTGTGACAGGGGTCAGTATTTTTATTATAAACTTGACTAAACTGTGGATGCGAGGTGAAAATCAAGGCCAATGTCTTACAATAGCATGAACGACATTAACCACAGCACACAGTGAAAAGGCAACATGTCTCTGTGGAGAGTCAACAATTTTCACATGAAAGAAAATCTCCACTGTGTATTTGAACTCCGAGTCCAGTGGCAGGAGATAAGTTTCACAGTTCACTGTGTTCTGTGTTGCCCCTTGTTAATTCTACATGGAGCTAAATATCTTCTACATTGCAGGAAGTATCCAGAAAGCAGGATGTATCATAAAGGGGGAACGGTTTTCATGAGAGACCACAGCTTATACTTTTTTTTTTTCAGTGTTTGAGTTGCTGGTCTGCTCTGTGATTTATTTATATATATATACAGTGTATATATATATATATATATATATATATATATATATGTGTGTGTGTGTGTGTATATATGTGTATATATGTATATAATATATGTATGTTTGTATGTATGTGTATATATATGTATGTGTGTATGTGTATATATATGTATGTATGTATGTGTATATATGTATGTATGTGTCTGTATATATGTATGTATGTATGTATGTGTGTGCATATATGTATGTATGTATGTGTGTATATATGTATGTATGTATGTATGTGTGTGCATATATGTATGTATGTATGTGTGTATATATGTATGTATGTGTATGTGTATATATGTGTGTATGTGTATATATATGTATGTATGTATGTGTATATATGTGTGTATGTGTATATATGTATGTATGTGTATATGTATGTATGTATGTATATGTATGTATGTATGTATGTGTGTGTATATATGTATATAATATGTTATATGTAATAAAAATATATATATTTTCTATTTATTTTTTGTGTGTGTAAGTGTTAAAAGACTGATTATATGTTGTCATCATTTAGAGTTGTCCTGTCCTCTCTAAGAGGCACCTTTGTGTTAGAAGGGTCCATCCCCGGCTCTTTGCACTGATGTGACGAAACCTCGCCTTGACTGTAGGGGGAGTCTAGAGATGAGAGACCCATCACTTCTCTTGAAGTAGGATATCAGATCAGCCTGAGGGCTGAACCCTGGAGTGAGATGAGACTGAGACAAGTAGACAGTGCACATTAAAATCTGATTTCAACTGAACTTCCTGACAACAGAAGCTTTTTTGAGAGCGATGGGGAAAAAAAATACACCGGAAAGAGGGGAGCAACTGTAGGGAATTCTTAAGCACTATAAGGTCCAAAATGTTTTTCTCTCCCAAAAATAACTTCTGTTCATTTGATGTTTGACAAATCTGGTCTTTTTGGCTCATGGAAGTTTTACTTTTGTTCCAAGCAGCACAAATTAATGAAAAATACATGCGTGCAGCATCGGTTCTTTTCATGTGTGCACACGTGTGAGGAGTTGCAGCCGCTCGGGTCCTAAAGCATCACCAGAACAGCAGGTGCTGTCGCCCAGAGGAATTCTACAGAACCTTCAGATTGTAAGCCCAGGGGCTAGACTATAAGGAAATCATTCCAAATGCATAATATTGTATTTACACATGCGGATGATTGATTAGCACCACACGCTGAAATGAAGTTTTCAGCTTTTTTTCTTTTCTTTTGAGAACATATAGATTTACCCAGATATTCTGCAGTGAAATCCCAAAGCAGCAGCTCTTATTGGAGAATTGATAACCTGCGAAAAAAAAAAATTAATGAGATGATTGAGATGCAAAAGCAGGATGGCGCTGTGGATGGGGAGTGTAGCCAGAGCTGAGTGCAAGCGGGGAAAAGATACGGCGTGAGTTTAGCCTGGAGCGGAACATTTAGTCACAGACACCTTGTTATCTGGAATCTAAAAACATTATGCGCCCAATCTGAAATCCCAAGCACCGTCGTGTTATGTATTGTTCTCCTATTACTAGGGAGTTGCTGTTAATTTTAGCTCCGTCCCCGCTCACCGTGTCTGCACGTGTGTCTGCTCGTTTGCTTGATAATATACTGAGATACAGAGTTTTGCCCTGGAGGGAAATTAAGATAGAGAAAGAAATGCTGTGAAAAATTTACATTCATCATCAGCGCTCACGGTTAATTTTACACACCCAGACAACGTTCATCCCTGAATCAAGGCTGTGGACACGCATGTGTGCTACCATTAAAGCCCTGTCTCAAGACTAACGTTAATAGTTAGTAGTGGACAAAAGTGGACAATTTGAATATTAAGGTATATGGATCATCAAGACTTGGTTCTTATGCTCTATATAATACACTAATAATAATGGATGTATTGGATTCGTGGGGAAGGATGTTATTTTGAACCCCATTCCTTGACATTGTTGGATGTTCTTTGTGGTCAGGACAGACTCCCATACCCTAGTAGCCTGGCTACCCCACTGAGTAGGACATGGTCAATAGTAGCGTCCTGGTTTCTTGTTTTGTTTGACTTAAAAAGAACAGTACCTTCTGGCTTAATGTGTTTTCTTTATTTCCTTGTCTTTGGGGCAGTGGTGCCCTGATGGACCCACATTTTCCTGTGGTCATTGAGTTGTGACCCACTCTCATAGAATTCAAACCAAGATAATTCATTTTCTAAAAATAAAATCTTTGAAAAATCACTTCTTTTGACATACTCGATTTATCCAGCACAGTGTGCCTTTCAAAATAAGATTTTTTTTTAAATAAAACACATGCTCAACAGCAGATCCACATTATTTTGATTATACAAAATATTTTGATTATACAAAATAATGTACACACAGTACACTCTCAGAACGGACCGTGACCCACTTATGGGTCGGTACCCACCAGTTGAGAACCACTGGCCTGGTGGATAAGGAACCGTACTGGGGTCTACAGGGCTCCAGGCTTAGCAAAAAAATGTGAATATTAAATATATCTTACCTTTCTTCAGTCTTTCCATTAACCATTTTTTGTACTGAAAACTCATTAAAAAAAAGAAAAATTACAAAAATTTGTATGCAAAAAAGCATTAGAAACAAAAGGGGTAATTTGAAAAAAGAAAATAATAATCTTTTCAGTTATTTAACAGATATCTTTTATTAGGTAAAAAAAAAAAATACCACATCCGTCAATTCATATTTTTGATGAACTAAGGGAGAAACTACAAAATAAACAGACATGGAAGATTTCGAATGACCATGAGTGTCCAAACTGTTGGGCTGTACTCTGTCTATCAAAAAGTACAAAATGTGATATATATATTGCAAATACTCAATTGTATCTGTGGAAACCAATAATCTTACAACTACATGTTTGTTTGTTAAGCAGTAATATTTTCTAGGAAATAAATTCAAATCCAGTAAATTTACTCAAGAAATGCTAGATAACATTAATTATATTCATTTTAAAGCCATCACAACCTTAATGACGGTTAATATATACTCAACCTAATGCTTGTATTAACCCTGGTACCAAACTAAATCTTAGCGCTCAAAATCTCTTTTTAGCTAACAAACAAAACAATAAAAAAGAAAAACGCACCACCAGGGGGAGTTCAGTCGTTACTACTTGTCCTTACGGTATCAATTGAGAAGCTCAGATTTAAGAGTTCACACTGTGTTTTGCTTGAACAAATCTCCACTTCTTCAAAACTGTTGCTGTGTTACAGACTACAGTGAACACGCGTGTTTTCTGAACCTGCTGACCTGGCACTTTTATTGCATGTGAAGAGTTGAGGCTGAACCGCAGTGTCGTGTTGTGTTGTGTTATGTTATTCAGTTCACTTCTTCTGAAATCTGGTACTTTCTTTGTTTCTTGCTGTGCCAAGACTTTATTGATGTCTGTTAGGACATGAAGATGATTTCAAGGTACAAATTACTGCTTTGGTGTGAAAAAAAATAAATAATGTGTGTGTGTGTGTGTGTGTGTGTGTGCTGGTGTTTGAGCAGTAAAGCAATGTCGCTCACTTGATTGTCTGGACCTTGACTTTAAAATGAAATATTGACTTTCATTTCATTTGCCCTGTGTGCTGTCATTTTTTTTTTTTTTTTTTTACTCGTCTGTGAGATTACTGAAACAGTTCCATTTGTGGAGCTTGAGACCAAATGACTCTGAGAAATACAGGAGCCTAAGAAGACGAAGCTAAGAAGTAACTTGGACTTAGGTTGGATGTGTTTCAATGTGTTACATCAGGAGTCTTACCACATTTACAGTGAACCTTTCGCTCATTTTTTTTTTTTTTTTGTTTTTCCTTCTTCTGTTGATGAACCTCATGAGCTGCTACTTTATATGTGTTTAGTGGAGATACTGCAAAAAGTGGTCCACAAACACTGTGGCCTAATTACCTGTCAAAGTACTGTGTACTTAATAAGTGATTCTGACAGCAAAATACCAGCGTTTTTTTTTCGGATAATAGATGGATGTTGTTTTTTTACTCTATACATTTACTCTATACATATACGTTTGGTAATTAACACTATGGTTCCACAACATGTTTGGCTGCTGATTTGACACATCACAAATGTTAACTTATGACCTAAAATAAATTTGATATTTTTTTTACTTGGTTAATATTCATAAATTTGTAAACAAATATTTTTTTTTTACATACAATGTAAGGCAGGCGTGGCCAAATTGAGGGTGGGGGCCAGATGCGGCCCACCAAACTTGTCGGAATTAAATAATTTATTTGTATTATCATTTAAATTCCATTTTTTCCCCCCTTTTTTTTTGCAATTCCTGCATTTCCCCAGTAGATGACGTAATAAAAGCTTTTACAAGTTCAGCCACTTAAGTTTTATACCAGGGTTTTACATGTTATTTATCTTAGTTCAAGAAATTTTTGTCCAATTGGGACATTATTGTGGCTCGCAGATCAAATAATAAAAATTTAAGGATAATTATATTTATTAGAAAAAAAATGTTAGTTTTTTTATAACTTTTTAAAAAAATTTTGGGCCTGATTAAAGAGTAGAGACCAGTCTAAATATTAAACGTGGGCCCTTTCATAAGGCGACGTCGCAGCACAGTCCAATCTTATCGTCCAACCATGAATCATAGAGACTCATTCTTTTTTCATCATAAAGTTTGGATCCATAGGAGCGGGGACCATTTTATTGATTGAAAAACTGGCAGCATCTGTCCACGCTGAGTGACTGAGATGAACAATAAAAAGTCAATGTAGCTGTGTGTGTGCACGTGCACTGGCGCGCGTTTGTGATTTAGTATCAAAGAAATTGGAGAAGTGATGAAACGCGGTGAAACCCAGGCCTCACCAGTACAAAAAAGTACAAAAGTGTTTCACATACAGAGGGGGCGCTGTGTGGCGGCATTAAAATATTGTTCATTTCTGACACCAGCAGCCGTGCTGGTGTAAACACTATCACCAGGTCCACGTCTCTGATGTCACCGTAACACCATCATGGCTCATATATTAAAGACGATATATCCACAAGGTTTCAGGAGACAGAAATGGACTCCAGTCCAACTATTGAGTATTTGAAGTTAAACTTATAATGATATTTAGTGCAGGAAACGCTCAGAAAGAAAGGCTGGAAATACTGCCTTCTCCATGATAGTCGCCAGAATATTGTCTCCGATTTTTTTGATTGATACATACAACCTTAAGAATTATTTAACGCCGTGTTAATGTGTTTTTTAACCGATTTTATTTGCTGTTTATTTCATTTGTATTCCACATGGATGCTATAAAACAATATTAAATCATTCTGTTCTGTAAGGATTTGTCAATGTATCACTATTGTTTAGAATCAGTTTTGTTTTTTTTGTTTTTTTTCATGTTTTGTCTTTTTTGTCTATTTCTTTCTTTTGTCTTTTCAGGATTTGCCACAGCGAGTCAACAATATCCATCAGCCCCTGTCCTCTACCTCCATGTCCTCCCTCACTGCATCCATCAATCTCCTCTTTGGTCTTCCTCTCCATCTCTAGGATGATTCTTCTAACTGTGAACTTGACATGTCCTCTGAACATGTCCAAACCATCTCAATCTGTCTTCTCTAGCTTTTTGTCCAGGCTTCCTGTCTGTGTTGTCCCTCTAATCACCTCATTCCTGATCCTGTCCATCCTTGTCTCTCCTAAAGAGAACCTCAGCATCTTTAACTCCTCCACCTCCAGCTCTGTCTCCTGTCTTCTGCCTATTACCTTGTGTCATCATGGGTTTTGTCCCTTGTATAATATATTTTGTGCTGTCATTCTGTTCCTATTTGGATTGTGGTAATAATTATATGTAATTGTATGATCATTTACCCTGTGTAGATCAGTTTGTGGACGTTACATATTGTTTGGACACAAAATTCCACTCCATGTTCTGTTGGTACAGTTTGTTCTTGAATAACGCTTCAAAAAGGGGGTGTTGCAAAGACATGTGCTCTTTTTTTATTTTCAAAGTTTCATATTTCAGTGTACAAAGTTATGTTGAAATGATTGTGTATGCCAAAAAAAAAAATGTGTACATCAATCTCATCAATGTGAATATCTGTGATCATGACGCTGGTGTTTAGGTCTAGTAGCACTGTCTACTTTGGTCCTCTATCAGCACTTTGTCAACGATCTGAAACTCAAGTGCCATCCAGTTGATCACGTTGCCTGGAGTGAAGTTTCGTTCGTCCGAGTAGTTCTTGATCTCGCAGCCAGAGAGGACGTAGTTCCACATGTGGACGTCTGCAATCATACCCACAAAAGACTGGCTCTGATCAAATCGTCCACCGTGGGAGTCCTGCTCCTGTTTGGGGATAACAGTTTGGAATGATATTAATGTACAATCTCTGACAGTTGGGTTAAAATAAGTTCAGTTGCTGTGTTGTCGTTCTTATTGTACCTGTCCTAAGATGATGATGGGAGTGTCACTCTGAATCGATCCAGTTACGGTGTATTTTTTCATTGTTGGCCAACCGTTAAGCCATATCTGCACTATTCCTGTCCCGCTGTCCCACGTTGAACAAATTGAATGCCACGTGTTGATCTTGTAATCCAGTCCACTGTATTCTGCTTTCTGATCCTTGACGTGAGGCTCCAACTCCTTTTTCGCCTGCTCCCAAAATAGCAGGAAGCTGTTTGAATGTGTGGGTGTGGCCATAGAGAAGAGAGCGTGATCTCTCCCCAGGTCTGTAAAAGACCTACAGACATGACAGACGTTACTGTAGCAAGCAGTACAAAATACTTTGTACGGAAAGCTCTTTTATTTTGTAGTACCTGAGGCAGACAGTGATAGCATTGAATTCCTCTCTTCCTGTGATTAGTTTTACATATGCTTTGTTGGACTGCATTGGGAAGGTAAACATTTTCCCTGACATGTCTGAAATGTAAAAAAAAATTATCATGCTTTGTTTTTGTAGAAAAGAATCAAAAGTTTTTAATAAAATGTTCATTGTCTGGCAAAGCAAACAAGGCAATCTAGGTTCTAAAAACATTGTACTCAGGTAATTGGGGAACACAGTAGAAAAGATGAAATTGCTAACATTTAACAAAGAATAATTAAAAGAATATTGTGCATAATTTATTTTTTACAAGAAACTTCTTTTCTGAAAAAAAAAACTTAATATTCTGTAATTAAAATTTGGAAATAAACATGAAAATCTGACTAACATGCATAACTCTAACTTTTAACATAACTTTTAAAAATAAAATATCCAGGAAACATTCTTATCTCAAATTATTCTAAATTGACACGGAATGTGAAAGGGTACATTTATTGTTTTTTTTTTTCAAATCATAATAATTTTCTTCTGCTAAAAACTACTTTAAATAAAGAACATGAAGATTAAGTGTTGTTTTTTTAAGATGAGGCTCTCTCCAACATTGAATCTTAATTAGTTTTTCAAAATTAATATTTGTTTAAAATTTATATTTTCATTTATTCCAAAATCTATCTACAATTTCTTAAGAAAATTTGCATTTTTACATAAACATATTTTCTAAAAAAAAGATTCTAAGTGCCTCAACTTGATGGGAAACATGAAAAAAATTTAAAGAATTCAAAAAATCCCAAATCTGTCCAACTTTGTAATTATAATTTTTTTCTTGATTCTTCAAAAAAGAAAAGACTACAAATGATCTCAAAATGGTCCAAATTTCTAAGAAAATTAAAATGTATATTCTAAGACATTTAGAATATTATACAATTATTTTAATACAAAAATTAAACAAAACTGACTTGAAAAATACATTTTTTTTTCAAAACAATCAAAATGTTCTTCTATAATTTTCTTTCAATATGATCAAATGTGATACTTATTCTTTCCCCAATATTTGAAATGGACATTTTGTTTTGTTTAAAATGTAAAAAGAAATAAGTCCAACATCACATGTCACTTTTTTTTTTCAAATTTCTGAAAAAATTTAAAGGTAAAAAACAAATTCAAAGAGTCCTTAAAATTTAAGATCACATTTTTTTTTTTTTTTAGAAGATTTTCTAATATTGAACAAAACCATATATACTTTCTGTAATATAATACTATATATATGTATATATGTACATAAAAATGATATACATTTTGATTTAAAATTAAATATTGAAAATCACATGGTATATGTTTCTTCATCTTTTCAAATCTTCAAAAAAATTAAGATGCTTAATTGAAAAAAAACATTTGAAAAAAAGAATTTTCATGAATATGTTATAAAATCAGACTTCAATATCTCTTGCATAATTTGCATAATTAATAGTTACTTAAAGGAAAATGTAAAAACCTTCTTTTTGTTCAAAAAATTTTATAAAATTTAAAATCTTTCCAACATAACATGAAAAATATATTAAATGTTTTTAAATATTTTCATTGGATGATATTTTTTCAAAGAATTTATTGAAGATCTTTTGAAATCTCTTGCAAAATAAGGATATTCTTATTAGAATTCTTTTCAAAACGTTTATGAAGATTTTTCACAATCTAACTACAATTTTCTTTTTAAATGGGATATTTTTACAAAACAAAGATTTTTTTCTGTAAAAAGTTTCTCACTATGTTAATTTGAAGGTTTTTGAATGTACAAACAGTAGAAGTAGAATTGAATTAAAGTAGAATGGAAAAAAAAAAAAATCCAAACTTGGACAAGATACCAATATACCAAGATTCTATCTCATCAAAGTCAGGCTCGCACGCAGATTGCGGCTACATTTATGGGCCCTCTAGTGGCCAGGAGGTGTACTGCACCTAACGTCTGACAAACGAAGGGAATTTTCCAGAAGAAAAAAAAGATTTAATACGTAACACGCGGTCTTAGATTATCTGAACAGATATAATCATTTTTCTCTAAATATTTTCTCAAATATTTTTACAGAAGATTTTATAAAATACATAAAACATGACATAAGAAATTTAAATGATCTAAAAAGTACCCAAACTCCTCCTTTAAAAAAAAAAAAAAAAAAAGATGTCGATATTTGTACAACTTTGTACAATAAATTCCCAGAGACCTTTGCTCTGTGTGTTCGTGTGAGAGTGACGTCTTGAGCAACATTGACTTCCTTTTTCTCAAATGCATAATAACACGAAGTTATTTAAAATAAATTTTACATCACTTTTGCAAAATGTACTGAACCTTTTTTTAATGATCTCTGGCCAAAATGTATTTTTTTTAAGATAGTGTGTCTTTCTGTAAAACTACATAGAAATGACATAAAATAGTCTTATTTTAAACAATGATACAATACCTAAAGAAGCCAAATTATAAATAAAAAATAACTTAAAAACATAGTTTTATCAGTTTTACCTTGAGGATCTGCAGCACATGATGTGAACATCACCAGCATGAACAGAAAAAACATCTGAGAATCATAAAATTTACAGAAACCATTATCAGCACATTCAGTTCTTAGTTATTCACTGTTTTAATTTCAACAAAATAAAACCAGAAACATGACACAAATACCAAAACTCCTTTTGCACAAATACCTCTTACCTTGATCTGCGTTGTTTGTGATTTTGTCAGTGATTGAACTCCTCTGCTGTTCTCTCTCTGTTTCCACATATGACTGTGGCTTTTCTTCACTTCACTTCCTTTGTGTGTTATTTGAAAAGTGTGTGGAAATCACGCTCACTTCCTGATCTTTCAGCAGAATTATTAGTGTGACGAAAGTCGACACAGTTGCGTTAATATCTGGCACGATTTATGGATTTAATTTAATCCTCATGTTGTAAGTGCTTGAATGATTACAAGCCTCCAAACCACTAGGTGGCAGCAACTTCTACAGTGTTTCATACGGATAACAATGTACTCTATAGTTTTTCAAATTGTGGGTATGTGAGATGGTGAGATGATGACAGAAAAAAAAAAACTATAAAATATGCAATTTTTATTTTTTTTTTTTACATAAGAATCTGTTTTAAGGGAATGAAATTGTATAACCTGAATGGTTGGACCTTGTTTACAGGCCTTTTTACAGAAGAGGGCGCTGTAGAAATGATTTATTCATTGTGTCATAAAATATTTTAGATTCATATTCACAGGTGTAAAATCAGAGATAACTTCAGAAATACAGTAACTTCAGAGAGAAAAAATCAGTGCACAGACAACGACAAGGTCTATTCACAATAAATTGTATTTATAAACGTGAAAAACAAGCATATATAAATCACAAATTACATACAAAACTAAAAGAAAATCAAGTAAATACAAGTTATACATACAATGATAAGGCGGATAAAAGTTGAGATACACGTAATGTACAAGCAAATTGCTGCTCACAAATGATCTCATTGGAAATTTTTGAGCAGGAGTTCAGTTTTAGACCCAGGAGGTCGACTTCACCTTCACCGTACATTCTTTTAAGGTCAGGTGGATGATGATAACAGAGCTCCTCACAACAGCAAGTACAATAGCAAGGGCTAGTTTTGTTTTGATGGGAAATCTTTTCTTTTCTTTTTTTGTTCTGTTAAAATAGTTTACTGGCCGTTCTTGAAACGGTTGGAAGATGAATCTCCCGACAAAATCAAGCAAGTTTGGTTACTATTATAGTGTTGGAGGTGAAGATGATGGATCCAGCACATGGAATGAGATGTTGATAGAAAAAAAAAATACAATTTACATAGAAATGCACAGAAGAATAGTCAGTAACAGATTTGAGATGAAGACAAGATCACATGACCTGAGAAAGAAAAAAATAACAAAAGCAACAAATGAGAAGTTTGGTTTTTTTGCACGAGAGAATATTTTATTTTCCCCTTAATTTAATGTTTCAATCAGGAATTCCGATTTAACCCTTTAATGTTCTGCTCACTTGATTGGTCGACCACATTTTGGTCGACCACACTTTACTTGCTCCAAAAACAGTAGAATGTTGAGTATTGTAAAAAAAAAAAAAAAGAAAAAAAAATTAAAAAATAAATTCCATTGCTTCTTTCTTATCTTTTTTTGTTTTTGGTGTGACCCCTAAAGGGTTAAGGATGGAATGCTTGTGAAAATGGAAAAGCTGCTCCTGGGAGTAGGGGTGACCTCTAAAGCAGGGCCGGGGGGCTGGTAGCCGGGGACCTGGGAATCGCACCATTCCTACATTAGCAGAGCTTTCTTACTGGCATCTTCCGGATCAGTCCGTTCCCAACCCTGACGAATACGGGTGAGGCTGCGGTCCACGCAAGGTAACATGAGCAACAGCTTCAGCACCAGGACGGTTGACGGCACCACCAGACTGAGCAGGTAGCTCGGAGGAGTGTACCATCGATAGTAGGACGGGCTGAGGAACCTGTCCCACCCATACAGGTAGGTATGAAAGGTGCAGAGGAATAACGTGAGGAAACCCAGCTTGGACTGGAAGACAGAAACAGAGACAGAGACAAAGAGTTATGACCACTGTTGGGAATAACGCATTACTTGTAACGCTGTTACGTAACGAAAATAGTTTTCTCGGTAATTAATAACGTAACACGTTACGTCCCATTCAGTATTGTTACTGTGGTGTAAAGAGGCTCGTTCCTCGTTACTATATGTGGTTCATACATGGTCCTTAAAGTACAGCAAGTAGTTATTCGTTACTTTTATAATTTAGTAACTAGTAACGTAACTAATTACTTTTTCAGAGCAGTAACTAGTAGAGTAATGTTACTTTTCTGATTCCTTCTGCAGCAGTAGGTTGTTTTTAACAACTGTGAGTAAAAGTGAACGTGCACATAAGACATAAACCCGTGCACGGAGCCTCGCGTCTGCTCTTGACTCCTGAATACCAGCGGAAGACCTCCCTTCGCCCGCAGATAACGTCTGCCCCAAAATTACACTTGATGAATAACTTAACATTTAAAGCGTTGCTCTAATTTGAGGGGGAGTAAAGGGGATGGTTGGGAGAATGTGAGCGTGACATGACCCAGTTACATTTATGAATGAGCTCGGTCCCTGTAGTCAGTCCAGTTTTAATTCACGTTGGTCAGTGGGAAGAAAATACTCGACTCTGCCTCGTGAATACACAGAGGAATATTCAGTAACAAAATACAAGAGAAAATACTGTTGAATTCATGCCTTTTTCGGTCCGAACTGAGTTACAGATTCATGAGGGCCATTACTATACAGTGGGGGTTTCAAACTCAAATAAGTTGAGGGCCACACACACATCATTTCACTAAAAAAGCCACGTCAGCTTTTGTCGTGGCCGTAATATATCTTTTCACGGGCTGCAAAAGGCCCACAGGCCACGAGTTTGAGACTCCTGCTATATAGCTTTTTGTTCATACTGGGGGTCTGAAACTCCAGGGTTCACATCGGGGTTTTGAGAACTATAGGATTTACCATAAAATGTGGAGAACAAATCTATAAAATATTATAATAAACTCAACTTTCACATCAAGGTGGGGGCCGCAAAATATCGTTCCATGGGCTGCAAAAGGCCCACGGGCCACGAGTCTGAGACCCCTGCTATATAACTTTATGTTTAACCTTGGGGTCTGAAACTCCATGATTCACATCAGGATTTACCTTAAAATGTGGAGAACAAATCTATAAAATATTATAATAAACTCAACTTTCACATCAAGGTGGGGGCCACAAAATATCGTTCCATGGGCTGCAAAAGGCCCACGGGCCAGGAGTTTGAGACTCCTGCTATATAGCTTTTTGTTCAACCTTGGGGTCTGAAACTCCAGGATCACACCAGGGTTTTGAGAACTATAGGATTTACCATAAAATGTGGAGGACAAATCTATAAAATATTATAATAAACTCAACTTTCACATCAAGGTGGGGGCCACAAAATATCGTTCCATGGGCTGCAAAAGGCCCACGGGCCAGGAGTTTGAGGCTTGTGCTATATAGCATTTTGTTCAACCTTGGGGTCTGAAACTCCAGGATCACACCAGGGTTTTGAGAACTATAGGATTTACCCTAAAAATGTGGAGAACAAATCTATAAAATATTATTAGATGTTCAACTTTCACATCAAAGTGGTGGCCGCAAAATATCGTTCCAAGGGCTGCAAATGGCCCACGAGCCACGAGTCTGAGACCCCTGCTATATAACTTTATGCTTAACCTTGGGGTCTGAAACTCCATGATTCACATCAGGATTTACCTTAAAATGTGGAGAACAAATCTATAAAATATTATAATAAACTCAAGTTTCACATCCAGGTGGTGTCCGCAAAATGTTGTTCCACCTGCCGCAAATGGCCCACTGGCCACGAGTTTGAGACTCCTGCTATATAGCATTTTGTTCAACTTTGGGTTCTGAAACTCCAGGATTCACATCAGGGTTTTGAGAACTATAGGATTTACCATAAACTGTGGAGGACAAATTACCATAAAATGTGGAGAACAAATCTATAAAATATTATTAGATGTTCAACTTTCACATCAAAGTGGTGGCCGCAAAATATCGTTCCAAGGGCTGCAAATGGCCCACGGGCCACGAGTCTGAGACCCCTGCTATATAACTTTATGTTTAACCTTGGGGTCTGAAACTCCATGATTCACATCAGGATTTACCTTAAAATGTGGAGAACAAATCTATAAAATATTATAATAAACTCAAGTTTCACATCCAGGTGGTGTGCGCAAAATGTTGTTCCACGGGCCGCAAATGGCCCACTGGCCACGAGTTTGAGACTCCTGCTATATAGCATTTTGTTCAACTTTGGGTTCTGAAACTCCAGGATTCACATCAGGGTTTTGAGAACTATAGGATTTACCATAAAATGTGGAGAACAAATCTATAAAATATTATAATAAACTCAACTTTCACATCAAGGTGGGGGCCACAAAATATCGTTTCACAGGCTGCAAAAGGCCCACAGGCCACGAGTTTGAGGCTTGTGCTATATAGCATTTTGTTCAACCTTGTGGTCTGAAACTCCAGGATCACACCAGGGTTTTGAGAACTATAGGATTTACCATAAAATGTGGAGAACAAATCTATAAAATATTATTAGATGTTCAACTTTCACATCAAAGTGGTGGCCGCAAAATATCGTTCCAAGGGCTGCAAATGGCCCACGAGCCACGAGTCTGAGACCCCTGCTATATAACTTTATGCTTAACCTTGGGGTCTGAAACTCCATGATTCACATCAGGATTTACCTTAAAATGTGGAGAACAAATCTATAAAATATTATAATAAACTCAACTTTCACATCAAGGTGGGGGCCACAAAATATCGTTTCACAGGCTGCAAAAGGCCCACAGGCCACGAGTTTGAGGCTTGTGCTATATAGCATTTTGTTCAACCTTGTCTTCTGTCTCTTATACACATCTGGGCCGCAATATATCATTTCATGGGCCGCAAATGGCCCACTGGCCACGAGTTTGAGACTCCTGCTATATAGCATTTTGTTCAACTTTGGGTTCTGAAACTCCAGGATTCACATCAGGGTTTTGAGAACTATAGGATTTACCATAAAATGTGGAGGACAAATCTATAAAATATTATAATAAACTCAACTTTCACATCAAGGTGGGGGCCGCAATATATCATTTCATGGGCCGCAAATGGCCCACTGGCCACGAGTTTGAGACTCCTGCTATATAGAATTTTGTTCAACTTTGGGGCCTGAAACACCAGGGTTGACACCCCGGGTGAGTTTGAATCCTGGTTTTGCATGTAATAACATCTTATCACCTCATCTTGAGTGATCGCTGCAAACACGTGACGTGGACCGACTCAAGGACGTTTCTGCGGTCACCAGGAATTTCTGAAATGTTGTCTTTCCGAGCCACTGAGCTACAGCCTGAATGGCGGATATCATTTAAATACCAGAGAGTAAAGTGTTGTTTGTTTTTCCGTGCGGTCCCTGCGGTACCAGTGGTATCTCCGTAGATTTCATTTATCTGAGCTCTGAGAGGCCGAGAGCATAAACAGGTCTAATGGGAAAAATACGCTGGAAATTTCATAACGGGCTGATTTCCACAGGACACGTTCTAAGTGGAAATCAGCAGCGAGCCTGTTTAATATTGAAAGCAAGAGTGTGTGTGTATTAACTGAAACTTCCATCTGATTGTCAATAACAGCACCTCTGGTCCACAGGGACCAGGGGAGGGTGTCATTAGTCCCATAGTGGAACTGAAATTTGGATTTTTGAATCAAGCTGGTCTGTTATGACCTGTGTTTTTCATACCAGGAGAGTCTGATATGGAAACTGTGGATCATTTCACAGTTCATTTTACAAACTGACACATAGACCATAGTTAACCACGCATAGACCATTTTAACAGTAATATTATAATTATATAGTGCTTTTATTTTATAATTGTAAACACTTCCTGCAGGTGTGGAGGTGTTTATAATTGACAGCAACTGGAAGTCACCACCTGCAGGAAGGTACGCTGTGGTGCAAAGTGATTTATTGGGTTAAAAATTACACCCTTGACCCAATAATTGAAAAGTACGTGAAAATGGATGAATAACAATAATAATAATAATAATAATAATAACATTCATAGACTAATCACCAATCTGCTCACAGACACGATGTAGTTGGTGATAATAATAATAATAATAATAGTAATAATAATAATAATAATAAACAGAAGACAGAATGATATCAGTTTAATTTAAAACATTAATATCATTATATGTTATATTAATAACAATAATATTATTAATAAAAAATGGTTAAAAAAAGGTTTGAACTGTAAATGTTTGCGTTTATAAATAACTATCATCATCATTTTAATTATTAATACATTGTTAACAACAACAATAATAATAATGATTATCAAAATAATAATGTTATTAATAAACATAAAATTATTCTAACTTTTAATGTGATTATAAATAATTATCATCATTAATGTATTATTAATGTTAACAACAGCAACAAAACAACAACAACAACAACAATAATAATAATAATAGTAATAACAATAACAATCACAATAACATTTGTTATTCATTAACATTAAAAATGTTAAATTGACCAGGTATCATCTGTCTTCTGTTTATTATTCATTACAAACCACATCCTGTCTGTGATTGGTCCTCTGCTGAGATGTCCCACCTTCTAGCTGACAAATGTCACTCTGACTGTTTTTTATGCATTTACACTAAAATTCAATTATACTTTCAATTTTATTGTAGTAGTGGAGTCAAAGCCTCCAAGGATTACTTTACATTACATCCCCCGTAAGAAGGAACATTGTCGACAACATCGACATTGTCACTCACCTGTATGAAGTTGAACTCTCTCCAGCTGAGGGCGTTGCTGACGGAGGGAAGCGAAGTAATTCCCAGCACCACATAAACTCCGAAGCCTAGAATTCCCATGGAGTAGAAGGAATCGCCGCGCCAGGCCATGGTGTTGTCCAGCACCGCTGTGGAGTTCTCTCTTATCTGGAAGTGGAATTAGTGTTCATAATAAATATTAAGTATGTATTTTACGTAAAAGATAATGACTTCATAAAATGATGTGTTGACATATAATAAAAGTAGTGAAGAAATATGAAACATAAATATATATGAACATCTATCCACCAGACCCATTCAATAATGAGTTCAAACATTTGGTCAAATGTGGGTTTTATTACCTTTGCGATTGTGCTCGCAGCAATTTTGAATCTTACATAATATCTGAAAGATAAGAAAATAAAAATAAAATTAAAAATATAGTATTTGTTTGTCTAAACTTAAAATTTGATAACTTTATATTTTTTAACAAAGTGAGTGAGCTAGTGAGAGCTAGTGGTGCCCACTAGCTCACACTATGGTGCGATCCCACTGCACCATCGTGTCAGCCTTCCTGTGGGTGGTGAGTCCACTGGAAGTTATGTGAGTCGGGCTGGTGCTATGATCAGAGCTCCTCTGTGGTGCCCTGGCAGCTGGAGGATTCAAACCGGTGAAATCAAACTTGCGGGACTAGAGCCAATGCCGCCTCCATAACTGCTAGGCCACCACTGCCAAATGATTTTAACCAAAAAACTGAATCTGAATAATCAATGGGGCAGTGGTGGCATAGTGGTTAAGGAAACGGTCTTGGGTCCACGAGGCCCTCCGTTCGAATTCCCCAATCGCCAAATAACCTCTGAGCTGGTTGCCCCCTGCTAACTACAGTGATGGGTAAAATGCAGAAGCAAATTTCCCAACTTAGCCTCAACAACAACATGTGAAGCATTTGGTGGCCTAGTGGTTAAGGTAACAGACCTTGGTCTGCAATGTCCCCGTTCAAATTCCCCAACCACCAAGTAACCTCTGAGGTGCTCTGAGCTAGCTGCCCTCTGCTTGCTACAGTGATGGGTAAAATGCAGAGGCAAATTTCCCAACTTAGCATCAACAACAAGTGAGGCAGTTGGTGGCCTAGTGGTTAAGGTAACAGACTTTGGTCTCCAATGTCCCCCGTTCGAATTCCCCCTACCACCAAGTTACTACTGAGGTGCCCTGAGCATAGTATCGTCCTCACACATTGCTCGCCGCGTACTGGCTTGGTTGGCCTCCCCCTGCTCTCTACAGTGATGGGTGAAATGCAGAGGCAAATTTCCCCAACTTAAGATCAACAACTTATGAAGAAGTTGGTAGCCTAATGGTTACAGTAACAGACTTTGGTCTGCAATGTCCCCGTTCAAATTCCCCAACCACCAAGTAACCTCTGAGGTGCTCTGAGCTAGCCGCCCCCTGCTCGCTACAGTGATGGGTAAAATGCAGAGGCAAATTTCCCAACTTAGCATCAACAACATGTGAAGCAGTTGGTGGCCTAGTGGTTAAGGTAACAGACTTTGGTCTGCAATGTCCCCCGTTCGAATTCCCCCTACCGCCAAGTTACCACTGAGGTGCCTTAAGCCCCAACCGAGGATCAACAACATATGAAGCAGCTGGTGGCCTAGTGCAGGGGTGTCAAACTCATTCCCCAAGGGCCACAGTGGCTGCAGGTTTTTGTTCCAACCTATCCAGAGCAAATCAGTTGACCAATCAGCTGTCTGGAGACTCAGATCTGTTGATAAAAATTTCAAGTCAGGTGTGCTGCTGGTTGGTTGGAACAAAAACCTGCAGCCACACTGGCCCTTTGTGGATGCTGTTTAACACCCCGGGCCTAGTGGTTAGGGTAACTAACTAACCTCTGAGGTGCTCTGAGCTAGCTGCCCCCTGCTCGCTACAGTGACGGGTATAATGCAGAGGCAAATATCCCTACTTGGGACCAACAAAAACAAATCAAGCAGCTGGCGGCCTAGTGGTTAAGGTAACGGACTCAGTTCCGCAAGGCCACCGGTACGAATTCCCCTACTGCCAAGTTTGGCACTGAGGGGCCCTGAGCTCGATCCAGAATCCAAGTATCTTATTTCATTCATCGTATGTTTAACATGTGTTGCAATGACAATAAAGCTTCCTCGATTCCTTGAATCCTTGAACAATTTGAAGGTGAGGAAAGCAAACATATCCATATGCGAGGTCACATGTAAAATGTGACCTCGCTAACTGGTTGTACCTGGAACCATCCAGTCCCAAAACTGGTTCCTTAAGTACTGGGCCACCTCTGACTCGATTGCAATGAAATCTCCAGGAAAAATAGTCCTGTTTTTGCAGACGAAGAAAATCATTCATCAAATATCTTTCTTGGTTAGAACTTCATACCTTATGGGAATTATCAGAGTGTAGAGAACATGGAGGAAAGCGAAGCCCAATGCTAACAGTCCTAACTGCTTCCGGCACAGCATCCATCGATCCAGCCAATCAGGGAAGCGCCTAGTTAGTTATAATCATAGTCATAGTTAAAAAAAGGACATAAGCTAAAAATAAAATAAAAATAAGCAGATAAATTCTAGATGACTGACTTGTATTTGGTTCCTCTGTAGAGTTGAAGGATGGCAGCCATGACACCGGGGAGGTAACACAGGGACAACATGATGATGGACACGATGGGACAAACCTGAAGGATGAACACCGGGAAATACTGGAATATCCACCAAATAATGACCGATTCTGTAAGAGAAGAAAATAACAAGAACTTACCTTGTTGGCCAGAGACACCATGATCCTGAAGGAAACGTCCTTCCCTTCGACCACATAGGAATATAGCACGTCTCTTATAAGCAGGTAGAAGAAGAAGGTGGCGGTCAGGCCGATGGCCAATCGCAGAGGCAGCCTCCACTCTGGGAAGAGCCGCAGGGGAAATTCCTCAAGTTCTTTGGCTGCGGACAGAGAACCTTTATCCAGAACAGCAAAGCCCAGTTTGGTGGCAACGTCTGCAACAGTCTGTTTGGCTGAGGCGTCATTTCCACTCAGCAACACCTGAAGCGGAGGAGCAACAGAAAAAGTCAATAAATTCTGCTTTAAAATGAAGTTTTACCACCGCTAAGGTGAAGGGAAAGATTTACAGGACAGTTGTGAGACCAGCCATGATAGATGGATTAGAGACACTAGGAATAGGTAGAAGACAGGAGACAGAGCTGGAGGTGGAGGAGTTAAAGATGCTGAGGTTCTTTTCAGGAGAGACAAGGATGGACAAGACCAGGAATGAGGTGATTAGAGGGACAACACAGACAGGAAGGTTTGGGGAAAAAGCTAGAGAAGACAGATTGAGGTGGTTTGGACATGTTGAGAGGAGGGACAGTGGATACATTGGTAGAAGAATGATCCTAGAGATGGAGCTACCAGGTAGGAGACAAAGAGGAGATTGATGGATGCAGTGAGCGAGGACATGAAGGTAGTTGGAGTTAGAAACAAGGATACATAGGACAGGCGGAGATGGGAAATGTTGAAAGGAGGACAATTAAAGAAAATATATTCTTTAATCTGTTAATCTTATATTTCCATTCTCCAATTTTTCTATCTCATAACGGTGTAGGAAGGGTAGACAAATCTAGGGAGAGTTGATCACAGTGAGGGGAGGTTCCTAAAGGGTTAATGTTAGGGCTGTCTTTTATTAACCTTTGCTAATATCCGCCAATTTTGGCGATAACACTTGATCGCAAAACACTTAATTTTCCGATTGTCCCCAAAATTGATGTAAACATCTCAGAACCCAGCCACTGTATTATCAGATCATCATGGCCATATTCCAAATATGGACTAAACAGGCCAGCTAGGAGTTTCTATCTTTTCATTCGGGTTCATTCTAAAAGATTTGACCACCGTACGTCACCTGTCTGTTGGCGTCTGATGGTCCGTTCTGCAGAGCCCAGGCAGAAATGGTGTTGAAAGCTTTCACCACATGAGCTCCAGGGATCAATCTGAAGACAAAAAACTTCATTAACTCTAGTCCTTAAATCAACCTCATCAGTGGTCTGAATGGTTCGAGATCGATGTCTTTTTTTGTTACCTTTGCAGATACTCAGCGTTGGATTCTGGATATTCTTGCTCCTTCTGGTTGTTGCTGACGTCCACCAGAACCTGGGAAGAATTCACACCAACACTGAGTGGATTCAAATGTTGATGAAGGTTCTCATCCATCAAGGTTGAAGGGATCAGTTAGATGTAAAGATGTAAATTCCTTTTGTAAATTCCGTGACGTTGTGATTCACACCACAACTGCATTTAACCAATCATCAAAGTGAGCAGCGGGCAGCTAATGAGCGCCCGGGGAGCAGTAAGTGGGGACGATACCATGCTCAGGACACCTCAGCAGTAACTTGGTGGTAGGGGGATTCGAACTAGGGGCCTTGTGGACCCAAGTCCGCACCCTTAACCACTAGGCTACCATTGCCCTTAGGCAACTGGACATTCAGTTTTTTGGAAAATGTTTCACCTATCATACAAGAGGCTTCTTCAATTCCAACTGTCAGTAGGGAGTCACTTGTGGGTGAGGAGAAAGGGGTGTTTCAAGTCCCCCCTGTTGGACGGACCTGGGGTTACCTCTGGAGTGCGATACCAGTCCTTGAGTTGGGATTGATGGGTCGTTACACCATTTGTTGAGGGTTGAATCTTTCAGATGTTGTTCCCAAAAGGCCTTTTTGGGTGGGTGAAAGGTTGTGTCTCAAACCACCACCTGCGTTGAGAGATGGTTTTTCCAGGTTGACAAAAATGGCTTCTGTAATACCTCCCCCCATTTGTGGCCTTCAAGTGGAAGTGGACGGCTGAGTCCTGACCTGAGGAGTTGGACCTCTTGTGTTTTTAACCATGTGCTTCTGTAGCATCTGCCTGGTCTCCCCAATGTAGATGTCCTCACACTCCTCAGTACACTGAATGGCATAAACCACATTGTCCAGCTTGTGTCTTGGAATCTTGTCTTTGGGGATGAACTAGTTTCTGTCTCAGGGTGTTGCCTGGTTAGATATGTACACAAATCTGATTAAAAATCCTCCTGAGTTTCTCAGAGACCCCCGCGATGTATGGAATGTTGACATTACTCTTCCTGTTGTCCTCCCTCTCTGCAGGCCTCTTCTTACTGGTTTTAAAAAAGACCCATTTGGAATGACTGTCTTTAAGAGATGCCTCGACATGAAGACTCCGAATGTCCAGTTGCCTAACCTAACCCTTAACACAAAACTGCAACAATGACCACTGATTAGTTGAAAATGAAAGTACCTTTCCTTCCAGCTGAGGTGAAAGTGTCTCCAGGAAATCGTAGTGTTCTCTGTGGACACACAGCAGGACCAGAGAAGCCGACTTTGCCGCAGCAGCGTGGCTCATTACCTACACACCGCACAGAAACAATGGGTTTCAGAGTCCCATTCAACACTTGATTGGTGACACACAAGTTACACACAGATTATCAGTGACCTTAGCTCAGCCGCTTCACAAAATCTGTGTCCAGCCATGGACCAGCAACGTTTCTTGGATCAATAAAACAATGTTTTATTTTGAAAAATTACCAGATTCTCTTGCATTTTGCATCTTGCTAGCACAACAAAAATCTTTCTTACATCAAGCCAGTGAGGAAACAGAAGAGGCAATGTCTTTAAGGAAGAAGAAAGCTGCATTTATAACTGAAAATCCTAGGATTCCAGAAGAAATATGCATTTATTGCAACAGGATTTTCCCATGCACCGTGCCTGTGCTGCATAATGCATTGCATGCGGCTCTTAAATGAGATGTTGAAGCTTTTTAGAACTGCTTTGACATGAAGCGTCCCCCAATAATGACAAGCGCAGTGACATCAATGATGCTGCGAATAAAGTTGACGCACAGTGTCTTAGCAACTACTATTTTATTCAAAAATAGCAATTTTCATGGCAAGTTGTGTTGTTTTATTTAATTGTATTTATTGGTTTATTGGTTGCACAAAAATTTGTCCTAAAATTGGACTCCGGAGGGGACTGATAGATGAAGCATTCATGTGGAATAAGAAAAATAACATATAAAAATGACGCAAAAGGCAGAAATTCTAATACTTTTAGCTTATGCAATCTATAGAGAAAAAAGGGACACTGGGACACTGAAAGCACCCCCAAAAACAAAAAAATGTTACAGAACAAAACATTTTTTAAATTTGGAAAAGTTTGGTGGGCCGAATTCTAACAATGGACTGTCTGCTTTCAGCCCCCGAGCCTCAGATTGCTCATGCATGGATAAGAGGAACTGGATAAGACAGACATAAACAGAACAAAAAGAGCAGAATATTTTCACACCTTTAGAAAGTGTGTGTAAAAAGACATGTAGTAACACGTGTCAATCTGTTACCTGTGTCCCAGCAGGCACTGGCCCGCAGCTGTGGGGTCTACGGCTTCCATACACCACCCTGTAACCAGCCTGGAGCAGACGCTGGCCCAGGGAGCGTCCCATGTCCCCCGTCCCAAAGACACACATCAGCTCCGTCTCCGGAGCGGCTGCCGCTCCGAGGGGACACAGCAGCACGGTCTCTGCCTCAGTCTCTTTTGACATTTTGACAGAGACTGGTGACAAAAACTCAGAGAAAACTTCCAACCGGCTGAAGCTCAGATCTCCCCACCTTAGGGGGTTTGGTCGTGAGGACCAAAAAGTTAATCCGGGAGAGAGCTGTCAAAGTTCAGATGTTCTTCTGACTCTGCTCTGTTTTCAGACTTGAATCCCTTTTTGTATTGGTCCATCCCCTCCCCTCCCCTCTGCTGGGAAAATTCCATTGCCAACCTGGGAATGTTTACAGGCACAGCGTGAATGATCAGCGTTAGCTAACATTGCTGTCGTGTCTACGGGGTGTTCTCTTATGACACTGGAAAAAACAACAGGACATCCAATCAGAGTGTCGTCTTCTGGGAAATTCTAAAATCTATGGCAAGAACATCGTTTCCTGTCTTTCACAACAACTGTTTTGAGGGGGGAGTTAAAGTGAAAGTAAAAATCCCAGCTAATCAAAACAACGTGAGTATGTGAAGAGGATGGAGGAATAGTGTCACTGAAGACGGCGATCAACATCCTGTCCACGGTGAAGAAACTGAAGGACACGTAGTTCAACGGGGGACAAAACCGCGGAGACAGGACGACTGCAGAGCTGCTGCCGTGACCTGTTTGCAGACAGGAATTTGAGCCAGGTCTAGGTCATGGTCCGCTGTTACTAGAAAAGTCCCCTCCCCCATCCGTCACCCCCACCCTCGCAGTCCCGTCTACATCACATTATCCCACATACTAGAACCACAGACCACATGGAACAGCTTAGGTCAATACTTCAATCAAACTTTAGACTCTGTTCGTCTATAGAAGGATTGATCTGGACTGACTTTTAGTTTATTTCTTATCATAAATTAATCACATTTCAAATGATTGATATGGATTGAATAGTTTTTTATTCATTATTTGGCCTCTAACTCAAGGATTATTATTAGAAAAACAGATTAAAATGAAATAAATAACGAGAATCTGTTCTGTTCTATCTGAGGTTGTTGGATCTTTGGTCTCTATTTAGGCTCAACATCAGCTCTGTGATGTGAGGGTCAGTGTGTGACTAACCTCCTGGCTCTGGCTGTGCTGCCCTTTCTGTCTCACTGCACCTGTTTCACCACATTAAACACTTCACATGTTCCTCAGGGTTTCACCTTCACACACACACACACACACACACACACACACACACACACACGAGGCCGGATTTAACTGGAAACAAAGGGAAAAAGAAGTACGATGATAAAGATTTAACCACAGGTTCTGTCTCTTATACACATCTAGATGTGTATAAGAGACAGACTCTCAGCTTCATAAACACTCTTTGCTTTTATCAGTCTGACAAGGTTTGGAAAATAAGATAAAAACTAAAAAGGTTTGAGGCCAGTGGACAGATTTATCCTCGTCATTAACTGTTATCGTTTAATTTCTGCTCTGTTGTGAAATTCAAGCCAGTGATTGTCCTGATTGGATAATCAAGGCCAGAGACGTTTTTCCAAGCACAGTGAAGGCATCACTGCCAAATTCCACTGATTGTTCCAGCCATGTCTCTGTCTCTGTTGCTGTCTTGGAAACAGCAGCCTGTTCCGTAAACTGGCCCCAGAACCTTAGGTTGGACTCTGAGTTTTTTTAGCATAAAAAATGTTTAATTCAACATTTATGGAGCAGACGGTCGTATTTGATTCATGTTGTTGGACCAGAAACAACACAAAAACACAGCTTCAGTCTGTGGAGAGACAGAGAAACCAGCTCATTGATCCCTTCGTCCAGCCCGTCATCACTGATGTCCTCCATCTGTTTCTTTGACTCCGTCCTCTGGTCTGATTCAAAGGCTGTGAACAACTGTCCACGATTGATAATGGGAGTTAGTGAAAGCAGAAATGACAGGAAGGTGGCGCTAAAACTGACACCTGCCCTGGAGTGAGTGGAAAGACCAGACTGCTGGTCTATATACATTTTATTTATATAGACCACATTTAAAAAACACAGTTTGTCACATGGGGCTTCACAGGGTTGGTAACGTCCTCTGTCCTTAGACCGTCAGCAAGGGTAAAGAAAAACTACCGAGACAAGAACCTCAGGGAGAACCACAGGTGACAGATCCACTCCCTGGACGGACAGACGTGCAGTGGATGTTACTTAGAACATGCAGTTTATAATTTCAATACACAAAAAACAATGAAAAGTAAGAGTTTGAGTCCTAGTTGGTCTTGGTCTTGTCGTTGACCGAGTCCTCGCTTCTGTCTTGTGCTCGTCCCGTGCATTTGTGGCAGCAGAAACTGTAAAAGAGTGGGATCAGTAACTCAAGTGAGTACCTGTCTCTTATACACATCTAACTGGTTACAAAGATGGCAAGGCAGAGAAATCAAGGACATAGATTAATTAAGGACAGAGATGGAAATGTTCTTAACTGTAACGAAAGTTTGCTAGGAAGATGGATGGAGTACTTTTCTGGAGTTGTTGAATGAGGAAAATGATAGGGAGTGTAGAAATGAGGAGCCAGTTCCTAACAGGGAGAAGGTAGATCAGATTAAAAAGAATGAAGTTAGAAAGGCTCTGAAGAGGATGAAAAAGAGAAAGGGAGTCGTTCCCGATGACATAACATTGGAGGTATGGAAGTCCTAATGGGAAGAAGCTTAGGGGTTGTTCAATACAATACTAGAGATAGACAAGATGCCCGATGAGTGGAGGAAAAGTGTTCTTGTGCCAATTTACAAGAAGGGTGATGTGCAGAGCTGTAGAAATTACAGAGGGATAAAGTTGATGAGCCATACCATGAAGATTTGGGAAAGAGTAGTTGAGTCTCAGTTGAGGAAAGAGGTAGAGATTTGGAAAGAGTACCACAGATGCAATATTTGCCTTGAGGATGTTGATGGAAAAGTACAAAGAGGTTCAGAAGGAGCGTCATTGTGTTTTTGTGGATTAAGAAATGGCCTATGACCGGGTCCCAAGGGAGGAACTGTGGTTTTGTATGAGGAAGTCGGGAGTGGCTGAGAAGTATGTTAGACTGGTGCAGGATATGTATGAGAACAGCACAACGGTGGTGAGGTGTGCTGTTGGAAGGACGAAGGACTTTAAGGTGGAGGTGGGACTTCATCAAGGATCTGCCCTGTGCCCCTTTTTGTTTGCTCTGGTGATGGACAGATTGACAGATGAAGTCAGACAGGAGTCTCCATGGACAATGATGTTTGCAGATGACATTGTGATCTGCAGTGAGAGCAGGCAACAGCTAGAAGAGAACCTAGAGAGATGGAGGTTTGCACTGGAGAGAAGAGGAATGAAGGTCAGTCGTAGCAAGACCGAGTACACGCGTGTGAATGAAAAGGAGAACAGGGGAGTGGTAAGGTTACAAGGGGCAGAGGTGGAGAAGGTGGATGAGTTCAAATACTTGGGCTCAACTGTTCAGAGCAGTGGAGACTGTGGAAGAGAGGTAAAGAATAGAATACAGGCAGGATGGAACAACTGGAGAAAGGTCTCTGGGGTGATCTGTGATAGAAGGGTGTCAGCTAAGGTGAAGGGAAAGGTTTACAGGACAGTGGTGAGACCAGCCATGATGTATGGACTAGAGACACTAGGAATAGGTAGAAGACAAGTGGGAGAGCTGGAGGTGGCAGAGTTAAAGATGCTGAGATTCTCTTTGGGGGTGACAAGGATGGACAGGATCAGGAACGAGGTAATCAGGGGGACAACACAGACAGGAAGGTTTGGAGAAAAAGCTAGAGAAGCCAGACTGAGATGGTTTGGACATGTTCAGTGGTGGGACAGTGATTATATTGGGAGAAGAATGCTAGACATGGAGCTACCAGGTAAGAAATGAAGAGGAAGGCCAAAGAGGAGATTTATGGATGCAGTGAGGGAGGACATGGAGGTGGTTGGAGTTGGAGTTGAGGATGCGCAGAACAGGATGAGATGGAAATTATTGACTCGCTGTGGCAACCCCTGAAAAATGGGATAAGTCGAAAGGAAAAGAAGAAGAAGTAAATCATAACCTATTATTAATTGATTGTTTATAACTAGGGATGTCCGATATATCGGTCCACCGATAAATATCGGGCTGATATGAGCATAATTGTTAATATCAGATTATATCAGTGTCGGTTTTTCCACTGATAATGTTAATCCGATGCAGCAAAGCCGCTGTCTCGGCAAATACGCTCGACTTCCGCATGAGGAACTGAGTCTGCAATACTGACACTCTGACCGGCACGTGATTAATGATGTCATTTAAAGAGACAGCTACAATGAGCAATGCTACAGTGACTGTCCGTGGTCTGAAGTTTTCTGTGGATAGAAAACTGTAATTCTTAATGACTGCAAGGAGCTGGTCATGCAGGGGTTTGGGGGATTTTAACACTTTATCACGAGGCGTTTTTATGCAGCAAGTAAAGAAAAACAACATTGGACTCAGTGAAATGAAAACAACACAGCGGCGGCGGCGGCAGCAGCTGTCTCTCTCTCGCTCTCTCCCTCCCTCTCTTTCTCTCTCTGTCTCTCTCAAAGATTCGGAGTAAAATACGGCAAAGAACAGACGAGAGCAAAAGTCAGACAAACTTCACGGCGTTCATCGTCCTGGAGAACCAGTCGTTCGCTCCCGTTCAAGACGCTGTTTTTATTAAACGTGTGGAGTTTCTGTAGCCGGGCTACTGTAATGTCAGGACTAATCGTATAGTAAATAAGTATTTCTCAGACATTTTCCAGTGAAACACTGCTCTGTGTCGTCTCCCATGTCATCAATGAGAAGAGTCGTTCACATTGTGAGGATGCTGAAATGTTCTTTACTCTTACACTGCAGCTGTTTTTATTTGTGCCCATTTATATTGACTATTATTGTGAGGCTGAATGAGCCCGGTTTATAATGTTAATCAATGTTTTTGGAAAGTTATTCTGTCCAACACTATACGTGTCTTGTTTACATTAAATGCTGCACAAAGAATCATAGGACTGTTTCAGACAAATTGGAAAAAAATAAATGTATCATTTTTCCATAACTAAGTAGTGTGTTTATGTTGTACACAGTTATTCATAGAATGCATTTAATCTGGTATCACACTAATTCAGGGGAAATTAACTTTCCATATCGGTAACGGAAATTAAATGTTTGGGTTATATCGGTTCATATCGGTATCGGTAAATGTCATATGGACATCCCTATTTATAACATGATACTTACACTCGAATGCTCGCTATTGCCGCTTCCAGACACCATTTTGCCTTGAACTTGGTTCTTGGTCGCAGTACAGAGACGTCACAGACAGACCCTTGTGGGGTACGCTGCCGTGTGATTGGCTGCAAACGATTTAAACTTCTGATTGGCTGGTGACAGAGTGACGTAGCAAAAATACACTCACAAATCTGGTCGGCGTAAAATTAGTCTCAAAAATACAAATTAGCCTGCGCGTAGTTTCACAAAGTAAAAGCACGATTTGCGTGCGCGTACCACAATTCACAAACGTATTTGGAAGAATTCACAAATGTATATTGACGTGTGGAGCGTTGTTTGTGTGCTCTTCTTAGAATACGCACACGGATCCTTGTTTACGCGCGTGTTCTTCTCAGAATACGCACGCGGATCCGCATTTACGCGTTTGGTCTTTTGTGCTCTTCTCAGAATACGCACACGGATTCGTGTTTACGCGTGTGTTCTTTTTGAGACTATTCTGGCGCCATAAGGCAATGGTTCCATTCCGCCACTGCGTCTGTCAGCGTTTCACATGTTAACTCGTGTGACTCTCATAAATGGGGCGTGTTTGCAAGACGCAGCTTTTCATTTGCCACTGCGAAGTAAAATGGTGAGCAGAGTATCCCATATCTCCTCGTACAGGTCTGGAATTAGAGTGGCAGCAGTGGTAGCCTAGTGGTTAAGGAAGCGGACTTGGGTCCGCAAGGTCCCCGGTTCCAATACCTAATATACAAATTTAATCTCCGGGTAGCCATATTCTCTCCTATTTGCCATTTTTTATACGTGACGCAGCTCTCACTCCACACATCCTCCATCCTCTTTCACGCGAAAGTTCAGTTGTACACTATCATAATCAGATCCGCCACTAAATTACAATGCATCCCACGTAGCGTAGAAACTGTTCGGCACGCACACTTCCCGAACCATGACAAGCGAACCGAACGGTTCGGTTTTTTTTTTTCGATGTATCGCGCCATCCCTTGTGATTACTGGACCCAGAAATATATACAGACAATACGGCGATCTGTATTGCATTACACAATCTGCATTTCGTCTTTAAGTCTGAACGATTTTTGAACGATATCCCCCTCCTCCTCTCAACTTAGTTTATGAAATACCCAGTAACGATCCTGGGATTGCTATTTATGGAATAGGCATGTAGCCCTATAGAGCAGGTGTCACTAACTGGCGTACCGCGGTCCGTATCCGGACCCAGGGGTAATCCTGTACGGACCCGGATCTATAATCGATTTATACGGCAGATGATTTTAACGGGATAGTTTTAAGGTGCGCAGCGTTTTTAGTGTTTACGACAAACGCCGTTGTGAACACAGGAAAAGCTGCGCCGGTATCAGGAAATAAGCTGACCAATCGTATACAGATTAAATTATCCCACGTGGTGCTTTTCAGCTAATCAACTTTCGGCATTCTCGGCAGTTAACAGCGACAGGCACAGTGAGAGGGAGAGAAACAGCCGCCACAGACGGAGACGTGGAGAGAGAGAGTCAAGGGAGACAAGAGAAGCGGGTTCAGAGAAACTCAACACAACTATATTTATTTATAGCGCCAAATCATAGAATCATTTACACAAAGTTACATACAATACACAAACTGAAAGTGTTTAATTGTTAATTTGTTGTGATTTGTATTGTTAAAGTGGTTGAGATTGTTCTGACAAGGTGTGTTAAAGAAAAATTATATAAGCTGTTGCTACACCTTATTTCTCTTAAGTTAAGAGCTTTATTTGAAGATAGTAATACTACTACAACATATATATTATATAATATTATAGTATACTTAACACTCTGGCAAGTTGGACATGATATTCCAGACCTTTGAATTATTTTTTTCTGACTGGACCTCTTGGCGTTTTAGTTGAATACCCCTGCTATAGAGTCATTAAAAACCATCCACTGCAGCATTAATACACACAACATATACGCATCAGGCGATTTTTCCGTCTCTTTTAAACACCACAGAGGTTGAGAAATTTAAGCAAATAAATGACGCAACCTCAAGACAGTCAGATTCATTCTTCCTTCGCTACAACCCCATACATTCTAAAATTCTTCTGAGAGTCTGCATACCAATAAATTCTCATTCACTGAGCCCAGTAATTGTAAAATAAAAATCACCAAACCTCAGGCCAAGCAAACAATTCAACTTAATCCTGTAAAAAAGCCTAATCACGTACGTACATATAAATGTATCTGAAAAAAAAACAAGACGTATCAATAATAAAAAAAACATCACAAAACAACCTGATGCTATCACAAATAACTAAAACTTATATCGAAATCCTTTTACATTCATTATCTCTTGTCACAAAGATAAAGTTTTAGTTCTTTTTCTCTTTTCTATGCTTTGCCTTTTTTTTTATTTATAACAGCAATAGAAATGTAAGTACATTTAAAGACTCTCAAGCACATGTTCCCTGTACCTTAGAAATCCAACAAAGTCTATGTAAAACAATTTTCAGGAATAAGACACACATATCATCAGGATATCAGGAATAAGACATTAATGTTGCAGCCTTTGAGCTTTGGGACAATCGGAAAATCTCTAGTTTCAAACCAGAAGTGATACATCTACATCTCTGAGGCCATCACTTGTGATCTGGTATTGTATGATAGCTTCCCTGTGATCTGGTGATTTGACCACAACTGCCACTCTCTGTGTATTTACCCATTGCATCAGGATTCTGATAGATGGGGTATGGCCCCAAAGTTCCCCTAAAGCAGGAACCAACTGTGATTGGTTTTCTTTCAGCCTAGTGGTCATGTGATTAGTGACAAGAACAGCAAGTTTAAATCTTGTGGCTAGATTAATTAGCTGCAAACCAAGCCTTTGGATGAGGTGTGTCCTCTGAGCAACATCCTCAATGCATCTCAATGGACTTGCCACACTATCAATCACAAGGAGGCATGTCCTTGGGTGTTCTAACAAAAAGTCTGGCAAAAGATGGAGCTGGGCTAGAACTTCAACGTAGTCATTGCAACGTACCTGTGGGACAAACACAGTGCCAATCAGAGTTAAACTATAAACCGTGCATTATATCTTTTATTATAAAGTAATCTGTTACCACAAAGATGTTGGACAGGATGGTTTCCACAGTAAATGTGAAAATTGTGTGTTGCTGCTCATCGTCTTCTACCAGTAGAGCGCAGTGTCGGACTGCGGCTGCAGCTATATCTTCAATGCGCTGCGAAACAAAGCCGCCCTCGGTGTCCACGAAAATGACTTGACCTCCCAAACCTCCGAAACACGGAGGAATCTGGGCATCCACTGCAACCTGAAGACTGAGAGATCATAAATCAAACATATCAGTAAAATATCAGACGTTATCATGGTTTAAAGTCATAGTTTTACCAAAGCTGAGTTTTTCCTATTCCCGGCGTTCCAAAGACTTCTGTTATTTTTCCTTCAAACACTCCTCCACAAAGAGCTTCATCCAGCTGAGAACAGAAGCTGACGATGCTCCTGGATTCACCCTCCTTCTGCAGCAATTCGAGAGCTGTAAAAGACAACAAAGCGTCCCCTTCTTCTCCCCTTAGAGCCCGCAAGGCCTCCAGCACGTCCTGTTGATTCACACCGACCTCTGACAAACGATTGACCCCTGATTGAAGAGAAAGATCATTACGCACTAATCTATTTAAACTGTTTCAATACTAATTTTTTGAATACAATACTTTAGGACAGTGACTTAAACTGCATGAATAAAAGCTATGGCAATTGTTTTTTTGTCACGGATTAAACAACCTTGTCTTTCAACTATAAAACCACATTATATTCTCAAGTTAAACAAAGCAGTACCAGGAATCAGTTCCGGCTCGGTCAGCTTTTGCAGATCAGCGATGACACGTAAACCAGTATTAAACAGCTTGTTTCTGAGGTTTGAATTCAGCGGTAAAGAATAAAGCGAGCTCTGCATCTTTAATGACGAACGTTATCCACCCGTCCCAGCATACAACGCTGCCGTAACTACGTGTAGTTCTAAAAAGCGGTTTCAAAACGTGAAGACGCCATGGCGTGACGGGAAGACTTGAATGAAAATAGTGAGGTTATTTGCTGTATCGAATAATTGTTCATTAGAGTCCCTTTTAACCTATATAACCTTTAAAAATACATTATAGCAATTGTTAATTAACTAACTTTTCCTGAAGCACCCAGAAAGTACTTTTACATAAGGATAGTTGAGTAAGGCTAAGTCCAGGAAATAACGTCATTTAAAAGATTTCACGGGAAGTGACGTTTCTAAATGCGACGCTGTCTAACTTGGTTCCGCGTGTTAAGACTGTTTGGATCGCTCCAAAGACGGAGAACAGTAAATTAAATTATTATGTACGTAATCTATCAACGACCAACAAATTTAATCGCATTTGTTTAGCAACCGATTAAAAAAAATTAATATAGAGATTCGATCTGATAATTTAGTCTTTACTTAAAAACATTTTAAAACAAGTAGTTTCCGCGTCAAAAATAGGCATCTGGTTGATTATATTACTTAGATTTAAAAATGTTAAAACCACGACGTTAAAATGTTTACATGTTCTGATGCAAAATGTATTGTTTCACCAGTGTTTGTGTAGGGTCATGGGAAAAAGCAAGGCAGAGGGAAAGAGTTCTGTACTCCTTGAGGAAGAAGATGGAAATGAGATGGACAACTATGAAAAAGAAGCACAAAAGGCAGAAGATGATGGAATGAGTAATCAAGGAACAAAATATCATGACAGCCCAAAAGAGAGTAATGCAATTTATAAAACGGAAAATGAGAATGCAATTGTGGACGGATATAATAACGACAATCAAGAAAATATGACAGCGATGTCTCCGAAGAAAACGAATTCTGAAGTGATTTCCACTTCACATTACCATGTTGTCCCTGGAATAATTTACTTGGGTCATATTCCTCCAAGGTTCCGGCCCAAACATCTAAGAAATGTGTTGTCAGCTTATGGAGAAATTGGACGCATCTTTCTGCAGCCAGAAGGTACACAAGACTATAGTAGTGTAAACATTTAGGAACAAACAAGTACACTAATATATATCTGCACAAAGAACATTTGCCAATGGGAATAGAAATTATTTTCTTACTTGTTTCTGAATTCTCTCTATTTATGTAAAAATACTTATAAATGTATAATTGTTATTAAGTATGAAGTGATGAAGAAATGTCTTTGTTGTTTGTTCAAGTCACTGACACAACCAGTGAACTCGGTTTGTTTTTTACTATAAGTATGCTATTAGTGAAAATAATCTGTTTTTTTTGTTTTGTTTTTTGTTCGTTTTCTTAGACCATCAGGTAAGAAAGAGAAAGAAGAAGTCCAGTTTAAGGAGGTGTGATTTTACTGAAGGCTGGGTGGAATTTAGAGATAAACGTGTGGCCAAGAGAGTGGTTGCATCACTGCACAACACACCGATGGGCACTAGGAAACGGCAAAGGTTCTGCTCGGACCTATGGTGCATGAAGGTACCTTTAAGATAGCAACATCTTATTTTTCAAGCTCTTTTCCATCATGATATTACTGATAAGTTGTTGTTGTTCAGTACTTGCACAAGTTCCAGTGGACTCATCTGAGCGAACGTTTAGCATATGAACAGACAGTTCTACAACAGAGACTCAGAACAGAAGTTTCTCAAGCTAAACGAGAAACACATTTTTATCTGAACAACGTGGAGAAGAGAGCTCATTTGGATCAAGTCAAAAAGATGACACAGAAAGATAGAAATCAGGTACAGGGAACACACGATGGCATACCATCAGGAATCACTGTCAGATTTTTACAATATCAATTTGTCATCACTAGGTGGAGAAGACATGGAACTTCACGCAGAGACAGACAGAAGAGGAGACCCAGATGAAGAAGAAGATTAAGATGGAAGCAATGAACCAGAATAATGACAAAATTTGCCAAGATGTGCAGCAGAAAAGCCAATCAAATGTCTCACTCCTGGCCAAGATCTTCAACACCTAAAATATGAAAAAGAAATTGAGGTGTGCGGACATACCATTAAAATACTACATGATAGAAAATCTGAGCATTATTACAAATTGTAAATTCTAGTGTGTCTTTTTTCTATATTTATGTGTAAGAACTGTCATAAAAACATGAACTACCAGTGCAGCAGGGGCCGCTGTACCCTAAGAGCAGGCTCCCCATGTTCCAAGGGAATGAGTTTGCTCATCATTATTCTTATTGTGTCTCAGGTAAAAACTGCATGCATATGTGCATCTACCACTACCGGCTTCTTGTTCCTCCTCAGTGGATCACAATTGTTTTGGTATTTTATTCCCTTTTGTAAAACTGTCCAAAAGGTTTGTTTCTTAAAAGCTCCTCTCTATTTACATTACATTATATAAAATTACATTACAATACACTTGGCAGACACTTTGAGTAGTTCTGTCAGAAAAGTTCTGCAGTCCTGACAGGAGTGTTGTGTGTGATTGGTGTTATGCATGTATGTATCCTTATTTGGGTCACAAACTTTTTGAAAATAACAGCCAGAAGGGTATGAAATGCTACTTGTTTGATCGAGACTAGAGAGAACAATGCTGTGCTGTTCTGGGACACACAATAAAAGACACTGTTCTCACTATTGGTATGGCACCCTCTTGTCTCTTTTGTCAAAGTAACTGGTTAAAAAGACACGTGACTCTGTAACGTTACCAGATAACCAGGAGGAAGAATAGCAGTGCTAGAAACATTGGGGGATACTACAAACCGTTTTACCATGGTTTGGATCAAAAGATAAATGGAGTTGGGGGTAATGCTCCCTAATGGGAGGGTGAAAGAAGAATCAGACAGGTTGATGTGTGCGAAAGTATAAATAAGAGCGATGTTTAATGTTGTCCGTAGTTATACTCCACAGGTGGCCTGTGTCTTCTTCTTTTCCTTTCGGCTTATCCCATTTTTCAGGGGTTGCCACAGCGAGCCAATAATTTCCATCTCCCCCGTCCTTCGCATCCTGAACTCCAACCCCTACCACCTCCATGTCCTCCCTCACTGCATCCATAAATCTCCTCTTTGGCCTTCCTCTCCGTCTCTTACCTGGTAGCTCCATGTCTAGCATTCTTCTCCCAATATAATCACTGTCCCTCCTCTGAACATGTCCGAACCATCTCAGTCTGGCTTCTCTATCTTTTTCTCCAAACCTTCCTGTCTGTGTTGTCCCCCTGATCACCTCGCTCCTGATCCTGTCCATCCTTGTCACCCCCAAAGAGAATCTCAGCATCTTTAACTCCAACCACCTCCAGCTCTCCCACTTGTCTTCTAGCTATTCCTAGTGTCTCTAGTCCATACATCATGGCTGGTCTCACCATTGCCCTGTAAACCTTTCCCTTTACCTTAGCTGACGCCCTTCTATCACAGATCACTCCAGAGACCTTTCTGCAGTTGTTCCATCCTGCCTGTATTCTATTCTTCACCTCTCTTCCACAGTTTCCACAGCTCTGAACAGGTGAAGTATCTGAACTCCTCCACCTCCACCTCTGCCCCTTGTAACCTTACCACTCCACTGTTCTCCTTTTCATTCACACACATGTACTCGGTCTTGCTACGACTGACCTTCATTCCTCTTCTCTCCAGTGCAAACCTCCATCTCTCTAGGTTCTCTTCTAGCTGTTGCCTGCTCTCACTGCAGATCACAATGTCATCTGCAAACGTCATTGTCCATGGAGACTCCTGACTGACCTCATCTGTCAATCTGTCCATCACCAGAGCAAACAAAAAGGGGCTCAGGGCAGATCCTTGATGAAGTCCCACCCCCACCTTAAAGTCCTTTGTCCTTCCAACAGCACACCTCACCACTGTTGTGCTGTTCTCATACATCTCCTGCACCAGCCTACCTGCACCAGTCTAACATACTTCTCAGCCACTCCCGACTTCCTCATACAAAACCACAGTTCCTCCCTTGGAACCCGGTTATAGGCCATTTCTTAATCCACAAAAACACGATGACGCTCCTTCTGAACCTCTTTGTACTTTTCCATCAACATCCTCAAGGCAAATATTGCATCTGTGGTACTCTTTCTCGGCATAAAACCGTGCTGCACAAATCTCTACCTCTTTCCTTAACCGAGCCTCAACTACTCTTTCCCAAATCTTCATGGTATGGCTCATCAATTTATCCCTCTGTAATTGCTACAGCTCTGCACATCACCCTTCTTGTAAATTTGTACAAGAACACTTTTCCTCCACTCATCGGGCATCTTGTCGGTCTCCAAAATTCTATTGAAGAGCCGAGTGAGAAAACTTACCGCTTCTTCCCCCAAGAACTTCCATACCTCCACTGGTATGTCAGCAGGACCGACTGCCTTTCCACTCTTCATCCTTTTCAGAGCTTTTCTAACTTCATCCTTTCTAATCGACCTTCTCCCTGTTGGGAGCTGGCTCCTCATTCCTACGCTCCCTAATGAAATAGGTTTAATAGGTTGAACAACCTATTAAATTGATTACAAACTAAGTTCATCTCTGTCCTTAATTAATCGCACCTGCTGCACATCCTTCCCAGATTGGTTTCTCTGCCTTGCCAATCTGTATAACTCTTTTTCTCCTTTCTTCGTGTCTAACCTCTTGTACAACTCCTTGTATGCCTTTTGTTTGGCCTTGGCCACTTCCCTCTTCACCTCCCTAGCCCTCTCTATGTACTCCAGTCTATTCTCCTCTGTTCTGTCATTATCCCATCTCTTCTTTGCTAGTCTCTTCCTCTGGACACTCTCCTAGACGTCATCATTCCACCACCAGGTCTCTTTGTCCTCCTTTCTCTGTCCAGAGGAAACACCTAGCACCTTCATAGCTGTCTCCCTAATGACTCTAGCAGTGGTCTCCCAATCATCTGGGAACTCCCCACCAGAGCCCAACTCTGTTCTGACTTCTTTTCCAAAGTCATCACAACATTCCTCTTTCCTCAACTTCCACCACTTGATCTTCTGCTCTGTCTTCACCTTCTTCCTTCTTCTCACTTCCATTGTCAGCTTGCACACCACCATCCTATGTTGTTTGGCTACACTCTCACCTGCCACCACTTTACAGTCACTTATCTCCAGGAGATTACCTCTTCTACAGAGAATGTAATCTACCTGAGTGGACCTGCCTCCACTCTTGTATGTCACCCGGTGTTCCTCTCTCTTTTGGAAATAGGTGTTTACCACGACCACTGCCTGTCCTTCCAAATTTCTATCCCTAACTCCAAACCGGCCCATCACGTCCTCATCCCCTCTGTTTCCTTCTCCTACATGGCCATTGAAGTCTGCTCCAATCACCACTCTCTCTCCCCTGGGGATGCTTTCCACAACCAAATCCAGCTCACTCCACTCCAACTTCTCCTTCTCTGCTAACTCACAGCCTCCCTGTGGAGCATAACCACTGACAACATTCAACATCACTCCTTCTATTTCTACCTTCACACACATCAACCTGTCTGACACCCGTTTCACATCCACCACATTACTTGCATACTTTTCCCTGATGATCACCCCAACTCCCCTTCTCTTCCCCTCTAATCCATGGCAGAATAACTTAAAACCTCCCCCAATATTTCTGGTCCTACTGCCCTTCCACCTGGTCTCCTGTACACACAACACATCCACTCTTCTTCTCTCCATCATGTCAGCTAGCTCCCTACCTTTCCCTGTCATTGTACTACATTCAGGGTTCCCACTTTCAGACCAACACGTCATTTTTTCCCTCTTTGTCTTAATCCATCTCCCTCCTCTTCTTCTTCTTTGTCTTCGACCAACAGTAGTCCAATTTTCAACAGTACCCGGGCCCCGACCGATCCGGTATGGAAATCTTTTTATTGACTCGCATCATAGATTTGGCAAATTGTTTTTGCGCAGGATGCCCTTCCTGACGCAACCCTCACTGTGTGATAGTAGAAAATGAAAAGCTCTATAATGAGCTGGATTGGGTGATAGAGAGAATCCCCATTGGAGTTGTGTTGATTGAAGTAGATTGTAATGATAATGTTGGGGAAGGAAACTGGGGTGATGAAATTATGGATTGCTTTGGTGTAATGGATAGATAAATGTGCACATTATTTGTCTGTATTATTTGTTTTTACTTTATCACCTTTACCTTTATTATTTTTCCAACTGTGCCTGACATGGAGCAATTGTACCAAAACAATTTTCTTCGGGATAGTAAAAGTATTCTGATTCTAAACATTATTAATCCCTTGTGAGTATCCTTCGGGAAATAAGGGCTCCAGCAGCACTGCAGCACTGAACAAGAGATCAATAAGTAGTAATAAGTAGTAAAAAAAATATATATATATATATATATATATATATATATATATATATATATATATATATATATATATAGTGTATGAAAATAAATTATATATATATATATATATATATACGGCGGGTATGGAAAGTATTCAGACCTCCTTTAAATTATTCTTTGTTTCATTGCACGCAGGGCAAATGCAAAAAGTCATTTTATTTTTTGTTAATGTACAGCCCACCATCTTCGCAGAAAAAAACAAATGTAGAAATTTTCTAAAATCCTAATTATTATCATTTTTTTTATTACCATTTATGACAGGGGAGACTCACCTGCCATCCCTGACCAAATGTCACTGTTACACATGCCACGTAAGCCCCACATATACATTACATATGAATGTACACATATACTGTATATGTATATATACAGTACATAAAACTCAACTCAATTTATTTAGAGTGCCAAATCATAACAGCAGCTATCTCAGGGCACTTTACACACAGTTACATACAAACAGAGAAACAATATACAAAACAGACAACAATGACCCCCCTGCACATATAAACCCTTGCACTGACTGAGGAACAACTCCCAAAAAACCCAGGCAAGAAAAAAGGAAGAGACCTCAGGGCGATCAACAGCAGAGGGCATCCTCACCCAGGACGGACAGTTGGACAGCCAAAACAGTGGCAGTATTACTTCAGCTAATTATTATAAATTATAAATAAAGAGGTCCAATTATAAATAAGATAATATAGATTAAGAAGCTCCAGGTCTGGTCCAGAGAACTCCTGATTGTAGGTTGGTGGTGAGGTGGTATGAGTGGTATGATTTACAGATTCGTGGAACCACAAGAAGAACTGCTAGTGGGTTGATCCACTTATATAGGAGGTTGCCAGCCCATGGAGAGCCTTGTATGTAATTAACAGAATCTTAAACTGGATCCTAAAATGTAGTGGTAGCCAACAATGAGAGGCAAAGACCAGGGAGATATGGTCTCTGCCTAGTTTTGGGTAGAACACGAGCCGCCGTGTTCTGGATAAGCTGTAAAGATCTCAGGGAACTGGTTGGGCATACGGCTAATAAAGAATAACAATAGTCCAGCCTAGAGGTTACAAATGCATGGACCAACTTCTCAGCTGGCTCCAGGGGGAGTATTTGCCTGACTGTCCTAATATTACAAAGATGAAAGTAGGTAGTCTTAAAAATATTTTTAATATGTGCGCTAAAGCAAAGGTCCTGATCAAAAAAGACACCTAGGTTTTTTGCAGAAGGTTGGAGGCAGTGGTTAAACTATTATCAGCTGCTATCATGTAAGCTACAGAGTCCCTTACCTACCTAGGACCTAGGATTAATAACTCAGTTTTATCTGAATTTAGCATTAAGAAGTTATGGGTCATCCAGGTCCTCTATGCATGATTTAAGCCGCAGTAGATGATCATGCTCGTCAGCCTTAAATGATTGATGATTGATGTGTCCCAATTGAGTGTCATCAGCATAAAAATGAAAGTAAATTGAATGTTTTCTAATGACATCACCCAGTGGGAGCACATAAAGGGTGAACAGGATTGGACCTAGCACTGATGCCTGTGGGACACCAAGGCTAACTTTGGTTCAGGGGGACTGATTATTATCAATCTGGACAAACTGGTATTGGTCACTTAAGTACGACCGAAACCAATCTAAGGCAATGCCACTGATTCCAAGCACGCTCTCCAGTCTCTTCAGCAGAATCAGATGGTCGACCAAAGGCTGCTCTTAGATCTAATAGGACTAGCAACGAGACAAAACCCTGGTCTGAAGCCATCAGAAGGTCGTTGGTGACCCTGACCAGAGCAGTCTCAGTGCTATGATTAACCCTAAAACCTGATTGGAAAGTCTCAAATAGACTGTTACAATTTACTGTAAGTAATCAGAGCGCTGGTCAGCAACAACTCTCTCTAAGATTTTGGAGATAAAGACCAAATTTTAAATGGGTCTATATTTAGCTAAGATCTCTGGGTTTAATGATGATTTTTTTTAAGTGAGGGTCTTATGATGGCAACTTTGAAATTTAGCGGAACATAAACAGTCTTAAGAGATAAATTGATTATGTCCAAAATGGAGGTGCATATTAAAGAAAACAGATCTTTAAGGAGCCTAGTTGGAATGGGGTCTAAGTGTAATGGTAATAAGTGTATTTGATACTACTGCTGATGTTTTCTGATTTTGTTGATCTCGCCTAAACTGCGTAGAACAAGGATATGAAAGTTGAGTTATGTTTCCTGTTTTTCAATTTTCAGACAGACAGTTTCAGAACACTGTCTTGCACTTGTGACACCTACGTGACAGCTAAAAGGTCAATACTCAGGCGGTCACAAGGTTAAGATCCATTAATGTTACCATGTATGGAATTAAGAAGAAGATACAGATGCGCTTGAATGATATAAAAACGCCCTGACTGCTCCATCCGGTGTGTTATCCTGTATGCTGATCATGCTGTGTACCTGATCTCATCCTGAGCTGCAGCCAGAAAATAAAGGACCAACGCCGGCTTTTAATTTGAGACTTTCTTTTCTTTTCTTTTTTATATAGACAAGATTTTTATTTAGTGATATGTAGTTAAAGAACCAGTGGACACAGAAAGTTTCCACCACGTAAGCTACAGGTAGCACATATAGCTGAGGAGATTATGGCGGTCAGCAGACGTAAATCTATAGGAGCAAATGTGGGTAGGGATATGTCTGGTTTACCAGCTATCTCCTGCACCACGGCATCAGAATTAGCTGCTGTTGATGTCAGAAGGCCATTTAAAGTTTCCCTGATAATTACAGTTTTATTATTAAAAAGGCTGAGCTGCTAAGATGCGCAGGAATGCTCTGCTCCATGGAGTTTTGATCCCGAGTCAGCCTGGCTACTGTGCTGAACTGGAACTAGGTTTGTTCTTATTTTCTTCTCTCAGAGAAGTGTAATATCTAGCTCTGGCTATACAGAGAGCTTGCCTGCACATTTATGACTATCTTTCCAGATCAGGAATAAGTCACTGTCTATGGATGAGCGCCATCTCCTCTTTATTTTATGTGACTGCTGCTTTACGGTTATCGGGAGACTGCCACGGGGCCGCCCTCCTTCTAGTTACAGTTTTATTAACAATTGGGGCAATAGATTTAAGGGTGCTATGAGGAGAGGCAGCAATACCGTCAACCAGAAAATCAACATCAGAGGGACTAGGGTTGAAATCAGAGTCCCCTGAGAAGTGAAGAGCCGAGACCACACTGGGAGCCAACGGAACTCCCTCTTTAAAATCAGAATTGACATTATCAGTTAACTGTCTTGACCAAAAGCATCTTTCCACTTTACTAAGCTCCACGAGTAGAAAGTCAAAAACAATTAATGAGTGGGGTTGTGAGGAGTAATAATAAGGTTTTCAATTTCAACACCATAAGCTAAGACAAGGTCTAAGGCAGGGGTGTCAAACCGGATCCACAAAGGGCTGGTGTGTGCTTGCAGGTTTTTGTTGCAACCAAACAGCAGCACACCTGACTTGAATTTTCAGTCAACTAATCTGAGTCTCCAGACAGCTGATTGGTCAACTAGTTTGCTCTGGATAGGTTGGAGCAAAAACCTGCAGCCACAGCGGCCCTTGAGGAATGTGTTTGACATCTCTGACCAACAGTTATCAGATTTCTCGCCTATGAGAACATTGTTCCATCCAAGGTAGTTCGGTGCTTCTCAAATAACAAGCCATGGATGAACTCTGATATTAAAGCTCTCTTGAGGGAGAAGAAGAGAGCTTTCAGATCAGGGAACAAAGACGAGCTAAGGGCTGTTCAGAAGGAGCTGAGGAGAAAGATCAGGGAGGGAAAAGCCAGCTACAAGAAGAGAATGGAGGAACAGCTGCAGGAAAACAACATCAGTGGGGTGTGGAGAAGCCTGAAAACCATCTCTCACCTAAGCATCCAACCACTTCACACCTACACAAACACGTTCAGCCCTCACCTCCACCCCCTCCACTGTCCTTCTCAACAGCTCAGGTGAGAACTGCACTCAGAAGAACAAAGGCAAGGAAATCAGCTAGCCCTGATGGGATTAGCTCCAGGCTCCTGAAGCTGTCTCTTATACACATCTGAAGTG
>JAFBJS010000429.1:63757-77239 GCA_016785265.1 Paraplagusia blochii
TGGAGTCTTGGAACATATCTTCAACCTGAGCCTCAAGCTGGGGGTGGTACCACAACTCTGGAAGACCTCCTGCGTGGTACCAGTGCCAAAAACACCTCATCCCAAAGACCTCAGCAACTACAGACCAGTGGCTCTGACATCCCATCTGATGAAGACACTGGAGAGGCTGGTCTTGGGACACCTACGCTCCACAGTAGGCTCGTCCATGGACCCACTGCAGTTTGCCTACCAGCCTAATGTTGGAGTGGAGGATGCAGTTATCTTTCTGCTTCATCGTGCTCTTTCGCACCTGGAGAAACCCGGCAGCACTGTGAGAATCATGTTCTTTGATCTCTCAAGTGCATTCAACACCATCCAGCCGGAGATCCTGAGGGTCAAACTGGAGAACACAGGGGTGGACCACCAGCTGTCAGAATGGATACTGGACTACCTCACAAACCGACCACAGTTTGTAAGAGCCCAGAACTGCATGTCTAACCTACTCACCAGCAACACAGGTGTGCCCCAAGGGACTGTCCTGGCCCCCTTCCTCTTCACCCTCTACACAGCTGACTTCAGACACAACACAGACGGCTGTGTGCTGCAGAAGTTCTCTGACGACACTGCAATTGTTGGTCTCATCAAGGATGACAACGAAGTGGAGTATAGACAACTGACGCAGAACTTTGTGGAGTGGTGTCAAAGGAACCACCTCCTGATAAATGCAAGCAAGACCAAGGAGATGGTGGTGGATTTTCGCAATGCCCAGCTGTCACCGATAAACATCCAGGGAATAGACATCGAGCAGGTGGGCTCCTACAAGTACCTGGGTGTTCACCTCAATGACCGACTCCACTGGACCCACAATACAGACGCGCTGTACAAAAAGGCCCAGAGCAGGCTCTACCTACTGAGGAGACTGCGATCTTTCGGAGTGAAGGGGCCACTCCTGAAGACCTTCTATGACTCCACAGTAGCATCAGTTGTCCAGTATGGTGTAGTCTGCTGGAACAGCAGCATCACAGAGAGGGAGAGAAGCAAGCTGGACAAAATCATCAGGAAGTCCAGCTCCGTCCTGGGTTGCTCCCTGGACTCTGTGCGGGAGGTGGGTGACAGGCTGCAGCAATTTGTCCTCCACAACAACTGTCTCTTATACACATCTTTCAGTGACAGACTGCTCCACCCCCGATGTGTGAAGGAAAGATTCAGGAGATCCTTCCTTCCTGCTGCTGTCAGACTTTATAATCAGACTCCAAAATAACTACCCTATGTTAATACTGCCCTATAACTTATTTTCTTATGCCCTCAATACCACACGCCGTTGTATACTGTGCTTATAATTTAACTTAATGCAAACACATTGTCAATACTGTTTATAGTGTTCTATTCTGGTTATTGCCTGTACAAGTATATCGTTTGTGCTCTCTTTTCTTACATCTATCTTCCACTTCTGTGCTGTTGCAAAATGCAATTTCCCCACTGTGGGACAAATAAAGGATTTCTTAATCTTAATCTTAACCTCAGTCGACCTCTCCAAAATACTCTCCTCCATGAAATTATCTACCTCTCCCCTGGATCCCATCCCATCGCAACTTATCAACGACTGCCTCATCCCACTCGCGTGGTTCTCTAATCTCGGGCACACTGTATAAGCTGAACAGAAAAAAATACCTCTGAAATGATGCAGTGTCGGAATCGTGCTTTTCAGACCGAGAGAAGGCCATTTCGGAACACTGGAAACAATTCAACATAAAGTTATTACCTTTACATGGTAAAACAAATATAGATATTTTTCAGTTATTGTTTGCAATATTTATTTGGATATATGCTAGAAAACACATTTTGAAAGGCAGTAAAATAGGCAGTAAAATAGAAAATACCTCTAAAATAATGCAGTGTCGGAATTGTGCTTTTCAGAACGAGAGAAACCCATTTTCGAATACTGGAATCAATTCAACATAAAGTTATTACTTTTAAAACGTTAACATAAATATATTATTTTCAGATGTTGTTTGTAAATTTAATATTTCATATGCTGCCAAAACATTTTGAAAGTTGGAACAATGAATTTGCCCAAAAAAAAATATCGCTGAAATGATGCAGTGTTGGAATCAATAAACCGTGAGAAGGCCATTTCGGAACAATGGAATCAATTCTACATAAAGTAATTACTTTTACAAGGTAAAACAAATAAAGACATTTTTCAGTTATTGTTAGCAATATTTATGTGTATAAATTCTAGAAAACACATTTTGGAAGGCAACACAATGATTAAGATGGAAACATAGAAAATACCTCTAAAATAATGCAGTGTAGGAATCGTGCTTTTCAGAAAGAGAGAAACCCATTTCCGAACACTGGAATCAATTCAACATAGAGTTAATAATAATACATGGTAATATTAAACAAACATATTGTCAGTTATTGTTTGCAATATTTACTTGTATATATGCTACAAAACACATTTTGAAAGGCGGTAACTGTACAAGCCAAATACCTCTGAAATGATGCAGCGTCAGAATCGTGCTTTTCAGACGGAGAGAAGCCCATTTCGGAAAACTGGAATAAATTCAACATAAAGTTATTACAAGGTAAATCAAATAAAAACATTTTTCAGTTATTGTTTGCAATATTTATTTGTATATATGCTAGAAAACACATTTTGAAAGGCGGCACACTGTATAAGCCGAGGATATAGAAAATACAGTACCTACAAAAACATACAGTTATTACTTTTGTGAAGATAACATATAAAGAGATTAATTATTGTTTGTCAAGAAACGTTCATTTTACAACAGTCTATATTCTGAAAATTTATTGAATTACTTTTCATATCAATACAAAACGGTTTTAAAGCGAATTTCCCACAAAATGGGCCATATGTAAATCAGAAACTTTTGTTCATGAAAGATTCCTGAGATCCAGAAGATTTGAGGATAGTAAGTTGTCACTGCTCAAGCATAGAGAGTGCACTATGGGTGGCTGCAGTGTGGTTGTTGTGGCCGTGGTTGCAAGGCTACAGCGAATTATTTCTCGGCTGGTAAGTGAATAAAATCCACGAAACCAAAACACAATAGTAATAGCAATGAAAATCATTTGTAAATAATTTGCTCATTTCTCACAATGTGATTATTCAAAATGAAGCTATTATTATTTGCATGTATTTACCTTTAATTTTTTTTATTGTTATGCCGTGCTTTGTATGAAATATACTTTATGAATTATTTGCCATAGGACAGTGCCCTCTGACCCGTGGTTCTCATGCATCTGTAAATAAATTGGGATTGTGTCAGAAAACAGGCTCTTTCACACCATGTCGGCCACCACAAAAATATTTTATACATTGTCTATATATACACTCATATGTGTTGTACTGGAAAGATTTATTTTTCCTATGAGGCATGAAAACTACTTTTTTAAAGAATTACGTGAAAGGTTCCCGAAGATTATGTAAAAAAAAGTGTATCTTGTTGAGTGGGATATGTTTAACACTGACTGGGGTATATTTTACACCAAGGTTCAAATTGATTCCAACAATCAACAATGCTCTGTTGTGTTGTTACCTGAAATTGCCACTAGATGGGAAGGTTACCACAATTATATTTGGAGTCTGCTGTTATAACCAGCTTGGGGAAGTAATTTTTGTTTGCAGAGAAATTGACAATTTCGAAAAGAATTAACTTCAAATGTGTTTTCTGATCAATTTTCTTGGAATAGTAATAGGTCAAGTGTAAATAATCAGAGATTATTTACACTTGAGAGTCAGAAATTAGTGTCTGAAGCTGTTAAACACAGAAGTCTAACCATAGTAAAATCCATGAAACGCAAACAACTGTTTTCTAATGATGCGTCTATGCACAAAACAATACCAAACAATTGTGTTGTGTTTATTGAATATAATTACTTACCAGATATGGAAGCACTTTCTGGAGCTTCCATATCTTCCATTTCTCTTTGTATATTTAAGCGTTGTTTAGGAAACTTGAGTGTTGAGTAAGCCATGCAACCGGGAGGAAAAATACACATCAAGTGCCCTAATGTGCACTCTCCGTTGCCATAGGACAGTGCCCTCTGACCCGTGGATCTCATGAATCTGTAAGTAATTTGCAACTTCGGCCACCGCAGAAATCTTTTATATATTGTTTACATATACACTCATATGTGTTGCACTGAAGAGATTTATTTTTCCTATAAGGCATGCAAAATACTTTTATTGAGCATTACATATAAGGATCCCGAAGATTATGTAAATAAAAGTGTATCTTGTTCATTGGTGTATAAAAGTGTATCTTGTTCATAATAATGTGACCTTCTCACAAAATTGGCAAAGTTTCTGGGGAAAGCCTGGTCTGATTAGAAGGGATGGTGTTCATCCTACTCTGGACGGAGCTTCCCTCCTTTCCAGAAATCTGATGAAGTCTATTAAATCAAAACCTTGACAATTAGCAGTCGGGGCCATGAAGCAGAGTTGCAGTTTAGAACGCTACTCTGTGCTCCCACCCCGTCTGTCACCACAAAACATTTCTATATGACCATAAATCCCCCATATATGTTAGGTCCACCCTCAGAAAACAGCCACGGGGACATAGAAGAGGAGTTATCCAAAAAAACCTTTTAAAAATTAGCACTAGCATAGCCTTAGATCAAATTCCAACTCGGAGGATAAAATGCGGTTTATTTACTGTTCGATCCCTTCGTTCAAAAACATTAGTCATAAACGACTTAATAAATGATAATAATTTTGACTTATTATGTTTGACAGAAACATGGGTTCAGGCAGATGATTATACATGTATAAATGAAGCGACACCCCCCACCCACACTAATGCCCACACCCCTAGAGGACACGGCAGAGGTGGAGGGGTCGCAGCAATATTTAATCGTACACTTCCACTCACCCCCCAAACCACATGTAAATATAGCTCATTCGAACACCTTAGCCTATGTCTGTTAGACCCTAGCCTTAAGCAAACAAAAAACAGACTTCAATTAATTATCCTTTACCGCCCGCCAAACCCATACTCGGTTTTTATAGTCGAATTTGGAGATTTTTTGTCAGAATTAGTTCTCCTTTTTGATAAAATTATCATAGTGGGTGACTTTAACATCCCCATAGATGTAGCCAATGACAGTCTGGGATCATGCTTTAAAGCTCTACTCGACTCAATTGGCTTCACACAACAAATTAATAAACCTACTCACCATCACAAACACACCTTAGATTTAATCTTAACATACGGCATTGACACATATAAATTGGATATATTACATGAAAATCCACTACCCTCCGATCACTCTCTAATCTCTTTTGAATTTATAGTTACTAATTTACAGTATTATTATTTTATCAGTATTATTATAGTCGCTGTTTATCTGAGAGCGCCGTGCAACAGTTTCACGAACAGCTCTCCTCTGCCCTTCAGCCAAGTTTCTGTCACACAGCTTCAGCAAACTATAGGACCATATCCCCCACAAAATTAAATTATATAGTGAATAAAACAAACCTAACCCTAAAAACAGTCATAGATACTGTTGCCCCTATTAAAAAGATAAATACGTCCCCAAGTAAATCTGCCCCATGGTTTAGTGCCCAAACTCGCACGTTAAAATTAGACGCGGAAGTTAGAAAGAGCGTGGCGTTCCACAGATAATGACAGTCACTATGTCTTTTGGAGGAACAGCTTTGACATTTATAAAAGAGCTCTGAGACATGCAAAAACAGTGTATTACTCAGAGCTGATAGATAAGAATCAGAACAATCCCAGGTTCCTTTTCAGCACTGTAGCCAGGCTGACTGAGAGCCAAAATGTAACAAATCCAACTATTCCAATATCTCTGAATAGTAATGACTTTTTAGCATTTTTTTAATGATAAAATAGATAAAATCAGAGATAAAATAAACCACCTTATACCCCCACGCATGACTAAAATGCAGTTCAGCAAGTCGGTACGGCCAGATGACCCAAACCCCTTACTTAAGCTCCAAGACTGTCTCAGAGACATTCTGGCGTGGAGTACCCAGAATTTTCTGATGCTTAACACAGAAAAAACTGAGGTCATAATGATAGGGCCAAAACATATAAGAGCACCATTGTCAAAATTAAATATAACTATAGGTAACACTACCCCAAAACATATAAGCATAGGAACCTGGGTGTCCTGTTTGATCAGGATTTATCCTTAGAAGAACAGATTAGTCTAACCTGTAGGGTAGCCTTCTATCACCTTCGTAACATTAAATCAATAAGAAAAACCCTGTCAAGACCAGACTCAGAAAAGTTAATACATGCCTTCATAACCTCTAGGCTGGATTACTGTAACTCCCTATTATCAGGATAATAAGGGAATAAGTCCCTTAGAAGCCTTCAACTGGTGCAGAATGCGGCAGCACGCATATTGACTGCAACCAGGAGACGGGGAACATATAACCCCCGTCTTGGCTTCACTACACTGGCTCCCAATAAAAAGTAGAATAGACTTTAAAATACTTCTAATAACCTATAAGGCCCTAAACAATCAAGCCCCATCATATATCCGCGACTTAATTACCCCTTATCAACTAAATAGATCACTGCGCTCCCAAAATTTGAGTCTGTTGGTCATTCCTAAAATAAATAAAACTGGTGGTAGAGCGTTTAGTTATCAGGCTCCTCTCCTGTGGAACCAGCTGCCACTCTAAGTAAGAGAGTCAGATTCTGTCTCATCTTTTAAAGTGAGACTTAAAACCCACCTCTACAGTGTAGCTTATAGTCTAAGTTAGAGCTGACAACACCCCGATTAGAACAGCTTATAGCAATGCTGCCATAGGCCTAGACTGCATGGGGGCATTTTCCTTTTCTTTTCTTTTAGCACTTATTTCATTTTAATTTTATTCATCTTACACTTAATACGAGTGTATTGTCTTTACGGTCCTATTCCTCTATTCTGTCTTATAATCACGCAACCATTATGTATTCGCTTGGGTAACTGGACCTGATCTCTTGCAGGATTTGCTGGGGATTAAATCACCTGGAAGACCAACAAGGACTTGGACTGAACTTTCCTTTTATTTTCTGTTTCTGTGTATTTGAGTTTGTACATTGTGTGCTCTGGTATCATCCATTGCACGTCTATCCGTCCAGGGAGTGGATCCGTCACCTGTGGTTCTACCTAAGGTTTTTACCTTTCTTTTTCCCTGATAAAAGGGTTTTGTTTTGGTAGTTTTTCCTTACCCTGGTTGATGGTCTAAGAACAGAGGATGTTACCAACCCTGTGAAGCCCCATGTAACAAACTGTGCTTGTAAATGTGGGCTATATAAATAAAGATTGATTGATTGGGATATGTTTAACACTGAATGGCGTATATTTTTTGTATATTTAAGCGTTGTTTAGGATACTTTAGTGTTTTGAGTTCATAGGATTTATTGACTTACCAAAGATGCATTCAGTAGCCATGCAACTAGAATGAAAATTAAGCATCAAGTGCCCCAATGTGCATTCTCCGTTGCTGTAGGACAGTGCCCTCTGTTATGTTGTTAATTTTTTATTTGGAGTCTGTTGTTCTAACCAGCTTGGGGGAATAAGTTATCTTTATTATATATTTTGAGTGTTTCAGGTACAGCAATTTATTACAGTGAGCAAATCTTATATTTAATTTTGACACAACAAAATATTATGTACAAAAAAAACCTTTCTAACGCCCCAAACACAATTTAGTGCATAATCTGCAAATGTTATCGAGCTACTGTTTTATCCGCAGGAGGTAACACAAGCAATTTGCTTCACCACCTCTGCCACAATCATATCCTGGACCACGAAGATTGCATGAAAGTAAAATCTGCATCTTCTCCCCAGTCTCTGCGTAACGTTGGCACTGCAGCACAAAACACTACAGAGACGTTCCTGGTAGGCACGTTTGCTAAAAGGGTCTTCTACGACAAGAAAAGCAAGCGGTGGAATGATATTACCAACTCTATCACACTCCACTTAGCCAAAGACATGCACCACAGCCCTTAAATTTACTTTTTATTATTTGTTTAGACTTGTATATTGTTTCTATAGTAAAGAATAAGCCTGCTAGCTAAGTTGCACTTATGTTTTTGATATTTGAATACAGTGCACTGCTCCTGGATTCGAGCAATACCATTACTTATGCAAGTTGCATTTTTTTTTTTTTACTTTTATTATTTGTTTATATGTGTGTAGGCCTTCACACCTCAATAAAGTCTGTATGGATGCAACGTGTTTAAGAAGGTGTGGTTGTTTATGAAATATTCACTTTGCAGTCACAGGGGGCACACCTCTCTTACATTGCAGTCATCTTTAAATGATGTTTTCAAGTTGTGCAATAACGAATTCTGTAATTTTACTGCAACTGTCTGGGACATTTATTCTGATTTCTGCACCTCATTACAATTATTGTAATTATTGAGTGCCTGACACTCAATTCTTTGTGAACAGCAACATTGTGTGGGACAATTAAAACCAAGGTTAATAACTATAATTATTTTCTAAACAGTTAGGAATTGGGATTAACACATAAGCATCCATGTAAAAAACTTTTTTTTCCTTTCGGCTTATCCCATTTTTCAAGGGTTGCCACAGCGAGTCAATAATTTCCATCTCACCCTGTCCTCCGCATCCTCAACTCCAACTCCAACCACCTCCATGTCCTCCCTCACTGCATCCATAAATCTCCTCTTTGGCCTTTCTCTTCGTCTCTTACCTGGTAGCTCCATGTCTAGCATTCTTCTACCAATATAATCAGTGTCCCTCCTTTGAACATGTCCAAACGATCTCAGTCTGGCTTCTCTAGCTTTTTCTCCAAACCTTCCTGTCTGTGTTGTCCCCAGATCACCTCATTCCTGATCCTGTCCATCCTTGTCACCCCTAAAGAGAATCTCAGCATCTTTAACTCTGCCTCCTCCAGCTCTCCCTCTTGTCTTCTAGCTATTCCTAGTGTTTCTAGTCCATACATCATGGCTGGTCTCACAACTGTCCTGTAAACCTTTCCCTTCACCTTAGCTGACACCCTTCTATCACAGATCACTCCAGAGACCTTTCTCCAGTTGTTCCATCCTGCCTGTATTCTATTCTTCACCTCTCTTCCACAGTCTCCACTGCTCTGAACAGTTGAGCCCAAGTATCTTAACTCCTCCACCTTCTCCACCTCTGCCCCTTGTAACCTTACCAATCCACTGTTCTCCTTTTCATTCACACACATGTACTCAGTCTTGCTACGACTGACCTTCATTCCTCTTCTCTCCAGTGCGAACCTCCATCTCTCTAGGTTCTCTTCTAGTCAATGTCATCTGCAAACATCATTGTCCATGGAGACCTGTCTGACCTCATCTGTCAATCTGTCCATCACCAGAGCAAACAAAAAGGGTCTCAGGGCAGATCCTTGATGAAGTCCCACCTCCACCTTAAAGTCCTTTGTCCTTCCAACAGCACACCTCACCACCGTTGTGCTGTTCTCATACATATCCTGCACCAGTGTTCCTCCCTTGGGACCCGGTCATAGGCCATTTCTTAATCCACAAAAACACAATGACGCTCCTTCTGAACCTCTTTGTACTTTTCCATCAACATCCTCAAGGCAAATATTGCATCTGTGGTACTCTTTCTCGGCATAAAACCATGCTGTTGTTCACAAATCTCTACCACTTTCCTTAATCGAGCCTCAACTACTCTTTCCCAAATCTTCATGGTATGGCCCATCAACTTTATCCCTCTGTAATTGCTACAGCTCTGCACATCACCCTTCTTGTAAATTGGTACAAGAACACTTTTCCTCCACTCATCAGGCATCTTGTCGGTCTCCAATGAAGAGCCGAGTGAGAAAACTTACCGCTTCTTCCTCCAAGAACTTCCATACCTCCACTGGTATGTCATCAGGACCGACTGCCTTTTCCACTCTTCATCCTCTTCAGAGCTTTTCTAACTTCATCTTTTCTAATCCGATCGACCTTCTCCCTGTTAGGAGCTGGCTCCTCATTCCTACGCTCCCTATCATTTTCCTCATTTAACAACTCCTCAAAGTACTCCCTCCATCTTCCCAGCACAGCTTCCTCACTGGTGATGACATTTCCATATCTGTCCTTAATTAATCTTACCTGCTGTAGATCCTTCTCAGATTGATTTCTCTGCCTTGCCAGTCTGTATAAGTCTTTTTCTCCTTTCTTCGTGTCTAACCTCTCGTACAACTCCTCGTATGCCTTTTGTTTGGCCTTGGCCACTTTCCTCTTCACCTCTCTTGCCCTCTCTCTGTACTCCAGTCTATTCTCCTCTGTTCTGTCTCTATCCCATTTCCTCTTTGCTAGTCTCTTCCTCTGGACACTCTCCTGGACCTCATCATTCCACCACCAGGTCTCTTTGTCCTCCTTTCTCTGTCCAGAGGAAACACCTAGCACCTTCATAGCTGTCTCCCTAATGACTCTAGCAGTGGTGTCCCAATCATCAGGGAATTCCCCTCCAGAGCCCAACACTGTTCTGACTTCTTTTCCAAAGTCATCACAACATTCCTCTTTCCTTAACTTCCACCACTTGATCTTCTGCTCTCTCTTCACCCTTTTCCTTCTTCTCACCTCCATTGTCAGGTTGCATAGTACCATCCTATGTTGTTTGGCCACACTCTCACCTGCCACCACCTTACAGTCACTTATCTCCCGGAGATTACCTCTTCTACAGAGAACGTAATCTACCTGAGTGGACCTGCCTCCACTCTTGTATGTCACCCGGTGTTCCTCTCTCTTTTGGAAATAGGTGTTTACCACAGTCATTTCCATTCTTTTAGCAAAATCCACCACTGCCTGTCCTTACAAATTTCTATCCCTAACTCCAAACCGGCCCATCACTTCCTCATCCCCTCTGTTTTCTTCTCCTACATGGCCACCACTCCTTTCCCCCTGGGGATGCTCTCTACAACCATATCCAGCTCATTCCAAAACTTTTCCTTTTCTGCTAACTCACAGGCTACCTGTGGTGCATAACCACTGACAACATTCAACATCACTCCTTCCATTTCTACCTTCACACACATCAACCTGTCTGACACCCGTTTCACATCCACCACTTTACTTGCATACTTTTCCCCGATGATCAAACACTGGCTTGTGCTCCCTAGTGGCTGGGTTCCATGTAAAAAACAATACCATCAAATACCGTGATACCGTGATAATTTCTAAAAATACCGTGATATCAATTTTTGGTCATACCGCCCAGCTCTACTTCAAGAGCAACTGGACATAGTAGGTTTCTTGATGACGTTTTATTTCTCATCCAGGAGGCTTCTTCAGTCCTGGTATTTAACCTCAAATGAGGCTGCATACCTGTGAAAGGGGGGTTGTTGTAGAACAAAAGATATATAGGAGGGAGATGGGGTTACATGGTGATGTGTCACACCCTGTACGAGACGAGCTGTGTGTTGAGTTAGGGGTGTGAATGGAGGAGTGGGGGGTAGTGTTGGTATCAATTGTTTCTCTTCTTAGTGATGGAGCCCTGGTCTGATCAGAAGAGAATTTTCTGGGCAGAAAATTCAAAACAACTTTATAAGTTTCCAGGCTATTTCAAGCCCACCAACACTCTTAGACAGAAACTAGTCCACCGTAAAGACAAAATACCCCATCGGCAACAGAGCAATGTTGTATACGCAGTACAGTGCAAAGAGGACCTCTACATTGGTGAAACTAAACAACCACTGTACAAACATATGCAATAACACAGAAGACCCAACTTATCAGGACAGGACTCTGCGGTTCATTTACACCTGGAAGAGAAGGGACACAGTTTTGTGGATGAAGACGTCCAAATCTTGGCCAGAGAAGACGGATGGTTTGAAAGAGGAGTGAAGGAAGCCATCTACATCAACCTGGAGAAACCCTCGGGAGGACTAAGACACAATCCTTCATCCACTTATAAAGTTGTTTTGAATTCTCTGCCCAGAAAATTCTCTTCTGATCAGACCAGGGCTCCATCACAAAGAAGAGAAACAATTGATACCAACACTACCCCCCACTCCTCCATTCACACCTGTAACTCAACACAAAGCTCGTCTCGTACAGGGTGTGACACATCACCCTGTAACCCCACCTACCTCCTATAGCCTTTTGTTCTACAATACCCCCCCTTCACAGGTATGCAGCCTTTTTTGAGGTTAAATACCAGGACTCCCCTGTAGAAGAACTGAAGAAGCCTTGTGGATGAGAGGAGAAACGTCTTCAAGAAACCTACTATGTCCCATTGCTCTTTAAGTAACTAATTTTACATGTTAGATAGTAATGTTTTTTTTTTTTTTGACTCAAATCAAATAAAATTGACAAAAAATGAACTCATGTGAATCTTTTTATGTTTGGGACTTACATACATGAATGCCTTTCTTGCAAATCTGCTAGGACTACCTGGAAACCATTTTTAAATTTTTTTTTAATAACAGAAATCTCTAAAGAGTGTTGTGTCACAGTAGGATTCTATCCTTTGCCAACCTTTATTTGAGTGGGTTATCTTCTGCCTGCATCCACCAAAATTGTTCTTTTAAAAATTAGAAATGATGTTGGCAAAGGGTGCAAATCCATTCTTTGCCAACAGCATAATAAAATACATTCAAGCTTCCGTTGGAAATATTGAATTTTTTTTTATATTCAGGCTATACACAGTACAGGTTTTGAAATGTACAGTATATTAGTAATACAGAGGCCATAAAAGCAACTGTTATTCAGCGTAATTTACACTGCAGCAAATAATTAAAAAGACACCAGCAGCCAATCAAACTCACAAACAATCGAAAAACAACTTGATTTCTGCAATAGTGTTGTACTTTCCACTGCTTGATCATAATTATAACCAATCTAATTTAATCTAAACGCTGCAGTGTGAGCTTTTTTGAAAATAAGGGTTACACCGCTGTCTTATTTAATTAAACATTTCAAAATACCAAATTGTTTGGACAATAGGGCTGAGGCTTTAAGTATTGCATTTACTATACTTTATGTATCATATATGTTTGGTAAATTGACATGTTGTGGTATGTGTGGTATCACAGTGGTATATGTGGTAATTTACTAGATTCCTACCAACGGCAATACTTGTTAATTATCATACAGTCATGCATTCATTTGTTGTCTCCCAAAATATGTTTTTTCAAAAGATATTAGTAAGCGAGCAGCATTCACAAGGAAAACAATAGAGAAAATAACATTAATTTCTTTTTTGTCTTGATATTACTTAATATTGCATGACCATGTGCATAAGTGCTAATATATTGGGAGCCTGATTCAAAGCACCCACAGGGAAAGCAGAGGAACAGCCATCATGAACATAAATATGTACAGGCGTGCCACGTACCATACTGTATATAGTGAGAAGATTGTAATAATATGGTCATTTAAAATTGCATTACACATAATGAAATAAGTCTTCAATTAAGGTAAAATTTTTTGGTAAAGAAATCCACATTTTATGCTTACACTGCTTGTTTTGACAAACCACATGCTTTGTGAGATTCCTCCTGAAATTTTGCTTAAACCT
>JAFBJS010000430.1:0-28582 GCA_016785265.1 Paraplagusia blochii
GCTACTGCTTGGTTGGACCCAAAACCTGCAGCCACAGTGGCCCTTAATGGAAGACTGGCCTCAACATACTCAGAAAAACACATTTATTTATGATTATTTTTAAATAAAATTGTTTTAACATTTTAAAAGTTTGTCATAGTTCAGCTCCCTAGTGTTGTCAGGTTCCATGAAATCTACCAGAGCCTTCAAAATCAAAAGTAAGGGCTATGCCAGCTGAAGGTGAATGGACACAGCCTGTTCACAGTGCTTAGACCAATCATCTCACAAAATTTCCACAAAAAAAAAAAAACAGTAGAAAAATCATTGCTGAGGTGACCTCCAGCTCCACCCTGATAACCCTTCTGAGCTCCTACTGGTTGATGTAAAGATAAATCACAACGTGCATGAAATATTTGTCGCACTATATTTGTCGCACTGTCTGCACTCTTTGAACCCACAGGTTTGTTTTCACCGATCTGAAAGGAGTCAATCTATGCCATCTCCCCATAGCCCCAGGTTTCCACTGTCAATCTTCCAATAGGTGGTGTTAACGTAGAGCTGTAATTTTACTCTGATGATATGTTTCCACAAACCTGTCAAATACTCCATGAAGAGACGTTTACACCCTTTACCGGTATTTGTGACCAACAGGTATCAGTGTTTTACAGGGGTATTTGGGGGGGTGGGAGGGGTACTAGTCTAGACACTTTTTTGTTTTATATTGTCTTGTAAATATAACTTTCATTTTCTTTAATATTGCATAAGCTATGCTAGCTCATCCTTGTGATTGTTTCACGTTTTCAAAAAAAAAAATCATTAAAAAGGGATTACAAGTAGGGGGCAGCACTTAACTCACAGATATTTATAGAAAAAGAAAAAGGAAAAATGTGTTCAATATAACATAAGCACGACAATGACAGTTTTATAGGTTTACACTGCAGGTTTAACTACACTGCATTGTAAAATATTTACTTGCGTTATGTCTTTGAAATTGACCCCATGACCATGTGTGGAATTTGCTAATAGTTATTCATGTAGGTATGTGTTCTATAACCTCACTGTAATGTATTTCGTTTTTCTAGTTTAGATACAAATCACAGACATGTTTTTAAAGTTTAAAAACAGTTTTTTGTATTTTTTTCATTGTAGCAGTATTTCATTCTTCTTATCCTTACACCTTTTTCATGAGTTGCCACAGCAAATCAATGTTTTCCACCTCACTCTGTTTGATACTCTAACTCCAACTACCTCCACGTTCTACTTCACTTCATCCATCAAACCTGGTAGCTCCATCCCTTGGATCATTCTTCTCCCAATATAACCACTGTCCCTCCTCTGAACATGTCCAAACCATCTTAATCTGGCTTCTCTAGCTTTTTCTCCAAACCGTCCTGTCTGAGAATCTCAGCATCTTTAACTCTGCCACAATTAGCTCTGTCTCCTGTCTTCTGCCTATTCCTAACGTCTCTAGTGTAAACCAGGGGTGGCCACACTTTTTTGTCTTGTGAACTATTTTTAAAATGACCAGATTGAAGGGATCTACCTAGATTAAAAACTCTAAATATATTTACCTATATGAACTGGATATCTTATTCTACACATTATGTTGTATAAAGGTTTACTGCCTTACTCAATACCAAAATGATTCTCTCTTTAGCCCAGTGATTAGCATCTTAAAATACAATTATATCTCTGGTTTTTACTACTATTTTTATTTTTATATTGTTGCTCAGGATCTGCCAAAACTCCTTTGGAGATCTACTGGTAGATCCCGATCTACTTATTGGGCATCTCTGCTTTAAACTTTTCATCATGGCTGGTCTCACAAGTGTCCTGTAAACCAGTGTTCCCCAACACTATTTGCGTCATGGACCGGTGAAACGGAATATTTTCACGGGCCCGTCTTTGAGGTGTAGTTGATAAATACCACTAATGAAAATGAAACGTTCAGCATAAAAGCGGTATTTTTTGGACATCTCCTGGACACTCAAACACGAGGGGTCCTTTATCAAAACACTTTTTAGCGTCTAATAATAAATAAAACATAAATTGTATTAAGCTGAGCATCGTCTCTCTGCGGCCTGGTACCAATTGCCCCACGGACTGGCACCGGTCCACGGCCCGGTGGTTGGAGACCACTGCTGTAAAACTTTTCCTTCACCCTAGCTGACACTCTTCTATCATAGTCGTAGTGTTAGTATTTAATGTTATGTAATAAAACAGCAAAGCATGAGAAGCCACAGGGAGTTAAGATAACACACACACACACATATGCAAAGTATATATTTACAAAGCATATAAATACCGTAAATGTCAAATATATATTCTTTTTTGTCCCGTGAACAGTTTTCTCCGGTCAAAATGTCCTCTGTCTAACCCTGAGGCTATCACCAAAGTGGGCGCAGCTCACACACACTTCAGCACATACACTCTAATTAAAATTTTTTAGTGTGCTTCACGTGCACATTTGTTCACACCAGGGTTTGAGGTGCACATTTACCAGTGAGGCATTTTTGCAGCATTAGCAGCAAAAAGGAAAAAAAAAAACTTGTTTTATTTTGTTTTTTTCCAGAACCAAAAGAACAAAGAGAGGCCTCAGGAAGTGAGGAACCACTCCTCAAACTTCCAACAGCATTGGACCTGCCCCAAAACCCCACCCGGCCCTTTTAAAGTCCAGGCTCTGCTTCAAACCACACCCAGGATCTCTGACAGCCCAAGATCTTACAGGCAGATCCTCCCTCTGCGCCAAACACGCCCTGTCCCACCCTTTTCCCACAGCCTTTGATTTACACTAGCTAGAGTGTAAAAGTGTCAATAAAGTCTGATTAAAAATGTTCTTGTCTGTTTTGGAAAGATAAAAGAAACAGGAGATATTTGCACGCGCACTCGCACAAATATTTACACGCACCCACACCTAGATAGAGGAAATGTAGATAGTGAAACCGGTTCTGACAGGATTAAACACACACACACACACTTACGCTCTCTCTCACTTAGCTAGCTGGCGAGCTAGCTTGTATGTTGTGCTATATAATGGTTCCTTTAGGACATGTGTGGGCAATTATTTTGCCTTGTGGCCCGTAATCTGTCGTAAGATTTGACACAGCGGCCAGGTCAGGTGCAGGCAGAGAAAGCATTCATGTGATAAATGGAATGTAAAAGTCAAGCAATAAATGCTGGAATGCTAACATTTTTTTTAAACCTTTCTGTGTAATTTATTGTTAAAATTCAGGAAATGTGACCTTATTTTGCCCTGTCTGCTTTAGGAAATTAAGGTAGCTGAGCCAAAATAAAAATCGTACCAAGAACATAATCTCCTTTAGCGACTTGTGTTTAAAGTTGGTTGAGCTATTTGTAGCTATTTGTCATCATCTATGCTAGGTCAGGTCTGGTTTCTGTCAGATACACATGCCAATCCGCTGACAAGATTTGTTGTTTACACTTAAAAATTCTTCCTCTATTGCAGTGTTTTTTTTTTTTAATGTGGGGTGTGGAGGAGTTGCACTGAGGGCAGATAAAATCTTTTATGCTTTTAATGAAATGTTTATCTGTTTGTCAGTAAGTTCAAGCACTCACAATGTAACTGTTCTGTAACATTTAGCAAACAATGAACCAACACTGGCTCAGTTGCTATAAAACAAACCAAATCTCAGTTCTGTGTTTATGGAAACTGGGATTAAAGATAATTCAAGCAAGTGCCCCCTTGTTGATTTTTTACTATGGATGGGCAGGGTCAGGAATGAGGTCATTAGAAGGACAACGTAGGCAGGAATGTTTGGAGAAAAAGAAAAAATGTTGAGTCAGTAGGACTATTAAGAAGCTCTGCTCATGTATTATCCTGTTTGTAATTAAAAACCTGTGTATCTTTTTTACCATTTTGTTGTTGCAACATGGGACCAGTGGAAGTCAAAATATCCCCTTCTTCTGGGGTTAGGAATGTTGGAAAAAGTTTGAAAAGCAGTGCTTTATTCATTTTGCATGTTTTATTAGTGTTGCTTAAAGAAGAGAGAGTCATACAGTTATACAAGGCATGTGTTTCTTCAAAACAAATACTGACATCTGTTATTTTTTTTTCCATAAAAGAAGGAGCAAAACCAAGAAACAGAACTAAGTTCGACTTCAGTTAGACTTAGTAATTACTGTAATAAGCATGTGTCATCCAATGAGCAGTAACTGCAGCAGTAAAATTTGGCGGGCCTAGCCATTACTACATAGCGTAAGTAAAAGTGTATTTGTGTTTGTTTGTGTTATGTGTGTCACATTTCATGTCAATTTAACATGCTTCTTAAACCATTAACATAAGTTGTTAACATAAGAAATACCTGTAATTCTAAATATTTATGAAAACAATTTGCAGTATTTATTTATAGGTGTCATGGAAGTGACATTCACAAGGATAATTTGTAAATTAATACAAAAACAAAAAATGAAAAAGCCAGCTGACTCACGGAAAGGTCAAAACCAATGATGTTTATTCCAACTGCCCCCAAATTCTTAATTTAAAAATCTCATCTGCCGAGCTAGCATGTTTTACTACTCACAAATGTTACATGATAGCTGCCAAATGCCTTATATGGGCAACAAACCATCAACTGTTATATTCTCACCTCCTGCTGTTGCAGACCATTTATGATAGCCACATACTGTAGTTTTTGGCCATAATATGAATCTATTGATCTAAAATTTATTTATTCACAACCAAAAACACAAATAATAGTTTTACCCAAGAAAACGAAAAAAAGTTATGTCACGACAAAGCAAAACTCAACGTATTACAATACAATGTAAAGTAATATAGAAGTTATACTGCCAGGTCTTTGTCCAGACAAAAAAGTGTTATTATACTTTACAAACAATAATTAGTCTGAAAAATTCTGTTATAACATGTTATAATAAAAATATAAAAAATACTTTACCTTTAAAAAAACAAAAACATGAGGAAACTAAACTTCTTAATGATGAAGAAAGGCTGTTAATCTCAAGATGACTTGACTGCAATTACTTTATTATTATTTAGAAATTAGTTTATTTTAGGTAAAGAAATAATTAAACGCATTAAACTGATCCAAACAAATGTAAAGCATTCAATTTCTTAATTGTGTATAAAGAAACTTGGTTTGGGTGAAAGTTATTAGTATTAAGACTTGTCATTCCTGTTCCAGCATTTGACAGATATCATGTTTGTTGGTCTGATATGTTTCTCAGGGCTTTATTTTCATAACATAAGTTTTAGTTGTAATTTAAAATCAGTAAACTGCAACTATGCAACCAATTTTATGATGCTAGCCTGCTGCTAACAGGTGAAGCATTCCACATTCCGGCAAAGCTTACTTGTGTTGCATAGCAAAAATGTCATTAAAACTTCATTCCAACATTTTTCACCCAGGTTATTTAAGTAGACTATCAAGAAAAGTTTAGATTGTTACATAAAAACAAAAAAAATGTCTTTTGTCAGAACATAATGCTAACCAAAATAAGGTGAGAAACCATATACACACCCAAGGTTTGAGAAAGGCGTAAAAATATATATATTTCAAGGAGATACTGTGCTACCTAGCTGTGTAACATTGCCCAGAATACTCTCTTCTCTGTTTCCTTTTCATTTTTATATTCATCTCCTCAGTCGACAGAATAGCAAGCTCCTTGCCAATGAACAAACTACCAATGTTAACTTAGAAGCATCAGCTGCAAAACAAAGACAAAATGCTGAATACACTCAAACACATACTTGAACGCACACATTTCACCTCCTGGTTTCAAACTTTCCAACCTCCTCTCAAACATCAGAACGTTAAAAATCAATACATCTACGGTCATAGCTCAGATATATACAGACACACGTGTGACAAGCTGTGAATGCAACCGTGTCTCTCCTCACTCACAGGGTGTGGTCGCTGCTGCAGCAGCAGTAACGTCGCTGTCCAAACATGCACTTCTCTATCTGCACGTTCACACATGAACAGGAGTCAGCTCAAACTCTTTAAATTCCAAACCAAAGCCTGAACCAGACCTGCGGTGCATGTGGAACGGTGCTGCCCAACGGTCATTGCTCAGTCGATGATCTGTGCAGACCGATGCACATGTGTGGTGTTGTCATTGACAAAGAGTGATTTCGCCAAACCCAGCTGTGGGGAAGAAGAAGATTCACAAATGTTAATTTTGTTTTTTTTTTTGCTCAGCCCTAATGCAACGTCAATACAAACTGCTATTCTTTGACATGTATGAGATGAAGAGTTGTGTGAAGATTGGAGTCAGCTCAACATATTGAAAATTATGTCACATCCTCCAGCAGGAGACTTTGCTCAGGTAGCAGTGTCAGAATTTTTTGCAAGAAGATTGATGCCTGTTCTGATCAGTAGAGATTCCATTGAAGTGACTAACTTTGAACCGTCATAATGTCAGGTATAATTTCCATGTCTTTTTTCCTACGCTTTCAAACTCACAGCTATGAGAACCAGTCGTTCAGGATTCCTGTGTGACTGTTCCCGTGTTCACTAAACACTAGGGTGTGGCAGCGACGGCAGCAGAGAAAGTGAGTTCGAGCCAAGATCGAGAAAAAAAAAAAAAGAAAAAAACAGCCTCCTCCTTCTGCTACTGTCTCACAGTCAAAAAGTCTTGTTTTCTTTGCCTCAATTTCTGGCACACAAGTAACTTTTCTACCTTTTTCAGGACAGCTTGGAAATTCTTCTCATTCCACAGGCTGTACAGCAGCAAAGATGCAGCTTTGCTTCCTTTGGGGAAAGACCTTCAAAAGACAAGCAAGGGAACAAGACGATTTTAAAAATACATATTGGTAATGAAAGAAAGACAGTCATTTGATGACATCTCCTCAAAACTGATGTGAAACAATCATCAGCGGTTGGAACCATATAGAAGCCTGACTGATGTGGGATTTAAGCTTTCCAAAAAAAAAAAAAAAAAAAAAAAAGCTAAACATCAAGAGGGGCATTTTTTCAATCTTATGTATCTTATGTAAAGACCATCATCATCACAACCACAGTGGTTACAGGATGTGCTGGAGTCTACTGGAGACTCTACCATCATCAATGCAAGATCTTGGTGAAAAATGAATGCAACACTGGATGGAAATAAATCTTGTGACATTGCAGAAGCTTAACCTAACAATGCCACAGAGAATGCGTGCTGTAATCAAAGCTAAAGGCGGTCCAACCAAATATTAGAGCGATGACCCTTTTTTTGGTGGCAACTTTTTTATTGGCCAGGCAGTGTATTTACCTATATAAACTGGTTATCTTACTCTTTCCATTAGCATATAACATACACTATCTTATACTGTCTGACTCAATATCTATATTATTCTCACTTTAGCTCAATGATTAGCATCTTGAAATACAATTATATCTTTAGTTCTTATTACTATTATTTTTTTTATGTTATTGCTGAGGATCTACCAACACTTTTTTGGAGATCTACTGGTGAATCCAGTTCTACCAATTGGGCACCCCTGCATTACTGGGTCGTGGGAGGCAACAGTCTCCACAACTGCCACTCAAATCACATTGTACCACACTGTACCTTCCTAGTTGGAAGCCAGACGCCCTAACCGTGATTGGAACTTACCCAGGAGGTGAACCCTGGAGTTTCACACCAATAATGGAAACATTTCCTTTGGGTCAAAGTGAAGGCCTGTTTAAAACTTTATCATAATAATTGTTCAGATATCACCCAGGTAACAATAAAATATCCTCATTCATGTTATAATGGTCAATGATTCAAGGACTAGTGTCTGTTGACTTGGGTCTTGACTTTTAATATATGGGTCCCCAGGAACTTGGTGTGGTTAAGACTGAACTAGATTATGAAGCGCCAACTGTGTTAGTGTGGGTGAGTACTGACGTGCTGATGTGTTTTTACTTACAGTGAAAATCAAGTGGTGTTGTGCCTTACAGAGGTGAAGTATTTGCATTCCATAATCAGTGTAAATTGTTTTATTTTACAAAAGGACCAAATAGTATCCCAAACACAGTGGTGGGCATGTAACAATAAAAAAAAAAAATCATAAATATATATACTTTCATTTTTATTCACTTATCAGTTGCCGGCCCGCGAGGGCAGCAGTCTCTACTACTGCCACCCAAATCACATTGCATATGCCATACCTTCCTTCCTCAAACTCTGGAGTTTTACACCAAGGTTGCCGTTGGGCCAAAGTGAAGTCCACAGAAATATATTTTTATGTAAATACATACATTTATAATAAAATAAATACACATTATTTAACAGGGTAGATGTTATTTTACAACTTTGTATCTGATTGCATTCTCTTTCTAGTTTGTCAGTCCTTCCAATCCTGTGTGATCTAATGCCAGTGTGACTGTCACAAGTTTAATAACCACAAAATAACTAATTTTAGGTCTCTCTTTTTTTCCCTCTCCGTTTCCCAGCAACGTTGCTTTGGGTAGAATGTGATCATGCGTCATTCTCCTGAAAAAGGCAAAGTTGATTTGAAATTAGGGCAGAAAAAACGGCTGTCGGGAATTATAAAGGGATTCCTTAAAATTCCTTGCCCCGACTATTACCCAGTCCTAGTAACTATTACTATAGTAACAATAACTTAAAGTTGCAGGATCAAATATTCCACTATTAAGTTAATTTGGGAGTTTGTTCATCAAAAAAAAAAGTCCAGCAACTAAAACCACAAACAGACGAAGGTGAGAAAATTCTCAAGTCAAACACAACTTTACTACTTCTTCATTAAAGTATTTTTATTTTCACTCTCATCACAGTGTTCTTGAAGGAATTGCACAATTCGATTGTGCAGTATTTGGGACAGCCTTTTAACTGAGCCTCTTTTAGACATTGCTCATTACATATCTTCAACTGATGCTGAAGACCCCAAAAATGTGATGTGAAAATCTGTTTTTATTTTTTAATCAAGACAGATAATGTGATAATGTTGTACTTACATAAAAGAGGTTAATAGATTTTTTTTTAAAAAAACCTTATTATGTGTCATTACTGGGAAACTGAATGCTATATTTTGATTACACAACATTTTATACATCTCTGCTGACATCACACTGTAGGTTTTCTTTTTATATTTTATTTCCCACAGTGACTTAAACTACTTACACTGTACACATTAAAGTCCTTTGACTTGCTAATAAAAAATAACTTCACTTCCTCAGCCAAAACTGTCTTTATTTAGCGAACCTTGTCTGTTCAATGAATTCAATATCTGCAATGAGAACAGTAAACAAGCTCTGCCAATCAAACCAGCTGTAATCCCTGCTGTTAATTCATTTTCTATACATATTGGCCATTTCGGGTCAATAGAGTAATCATGAAATCCTTTCAGCTTGTCCCTTTTGTAGGGGTTGCCTCAGCACTCATTGTTTTCAGTCTTCCCCCTGTTCTCTGTTTTCTTTCTCTGTCTCCAACTTTCCAACTTTTGCATCCATTAATCTCATCTTTGTCTCCTACCTGGTAGCTCCATCTCTATGATTATTCTTCTACTAATGTATCCATTGTCCCTCCTCTGAACATGTCCCAACCATCTCAATTTGGCTTTTGTAGATTTTTCCCCAAACCTTCCTGTCTGGGTTGTCCCTCTAATGACCTCATTCCTGATCTTGTCCATCCTTGTCACTGCTGAAATGCTGAGATACTAAAGAGAATCTCAGCATCTTTAACTATGTCGGTCTCCTGTGTTCTGCCTATCGCTGGTCTCACAACTGTCCTGTAAACATTTCCTCCACCTTAGCTGATACTCCTCTATCACAGATTACTCCTCCTCTCCTTTCTTCAAATCCAGTGATGGAAATCATTTTGTTTACACTAATTTGTCCAAAGTTTTTATTTACCATTTATCAAAGCTTGGGACCAGCACTAAAAGTTGCTAGCTTGGGCTCCCTAATAACTGGTGTTTCTTCAAAATTTACGAAAAAAAATTGATCTTGTTTGTTAAGCAGTAGGTTGAATTGCTGTTATTGTGAACAAAAACAATTAAAAAATGCTGCTGGACTTATGTTTTTACATCAAGGTGTTACTTGATTTTCAATGTAAGTCACAACACTTGTACTGTACACACCTGCAGTATATCATACCTATATCACTTACCTGTGGTAACATTGCAATTGAGGACTCTAAACAATACAGCATCACAAAGAAAACATTTCATTCATTCATTCATTCATTCATTCATTCATTCATCTTACTTCATGAATCACACTTATCCATTCCCTAGTCTCAGGGCCATAGCACACTGCTCCATACTGTGAGCCTTCTATTTATGGGATATGCAACGTAACAACTCAAATTTGATGTGAATTGGGTTAAAAAAAGGAAAAAACAAAACAGAACGTGATTTGTGTTGAAGTACACTTAATAAAGACAAGACATAACATCCAGGTCGTTGATCTTTACCGAAGTCGGTGCTCAGCCTAATTAAAAACAGTGATCCGACAGCAAAGACCTGCAGGGTCTGATCCAGCCCCTGCAGTAACACAAGGCCTTTATTAGATTGAACACAGCCACAAGAAAATCAACAGAAAAATTGCATACAATTAAACCAGGATGAGGGACAACTTAATTAATAATAAACAACCACAGGTTCATATATTAATTAAAGCTGCCTATAAAGGAGAAATTGGTGACAAATGTTAAGCTGAGGCTGAATTCCTCATGCTATCATACAGCAGGTCTATTGTACACCAGATAATGATCAACTAGGTATTTTTCTACACATGACTCTATAGAAACTGGAACAAGAATGTGGACCGTCTGGACTAAGAGTAAATATCATTCATTCTTGGCCAGGTTAGAACTATAAACTAAACTAAAGCTCAGGTGGAACTCAAATTACACTCTAGGGATCAGGTCTTTAAGGTTCAAAAGTTCAAAATCTGGATCACAGGGTAAAACGTTATATTTATATTAATGCCTTCAACAGATGCTTTTATCCAGGACAACTTTAGATCAGGGGTGCCCAAGACAATGTTATATATGTATATATACTGTATATATGGTAATATTGAATTCAATCCTGTTATAAGAAGCACCGACATACATTTGATCAAAATCCCAACATATAGGATACTGAACCAAAGCAGTAGGTAGAAGGAGAAAATACTGGAGATCTGAACACAGAATAGAAAACACCTAAAAGAATCCAGTGGACCAAACTGAAAGACTGACATTGACAGACAACTGCATCTTCTAATAAACCAACTGTTACTAGTGAGGTCCTCTGACATTATTCTTTCTATTCTCATTCTTGGAAGTCATAATAAAAGACAAAAAATCCCAAATAACACAGTTCAAGGAATGCCAACGTTTGGAGTAAACTGGCAAATATAAACATAGCCGTCTTCCACATACAAAGCAAAGGTTAACTCTACTTGTAAGGTATTTACTTTATAAAAATGCTTTTTTTTTGCAGACACATGAAGGAACAAGACTTGCATTCCTGTCTTGCAGGTCATAAACCAAGTGACCCAGTAACAGACAAGGGGACTAAAATAATCAATAATTATTCATTAAGTTTCTTAAGGGGATGGAAATGAATGAATGGCCTAATGATTAAAGAAGCAGACATAGTCTGTAGGGTTTTTAGTTTTTGTTTTTTTAGTTTTAGAGTCTTATTTGTTATTCACGTAACCTATACAATAAATGTTTTTTGTGTGAGTACTCTGTAGGTTACGTGGCCAATTGGTTGTTGATTACGTCATCAACTGGTGGTGATTGCGTCATCATTGGTCAGACAGGAGTCTCCATGGTTGAGAGCTGAAATACTTTATATTATATATGTGCTAAACATATGATTCAATAACAACACTTCCATGAATCTGTAATTAAAAACTCACTTACAGTAATGTTTTATCAATAATAACAATAGATAAATTAATCAACACATACATCCACTTGACCCAACGATAGTTTTTCTTGTCCTTAAATGGAACACAAAGGCAGCTCTCCTTCCTACATGGTTTCCTGTTTCCACTCGGACACTATATTCCTCCGGACCAGGATGTACTGATGCCGGCGTCAGCGTGTGTCTGGTAACTTTTCACTACGGTTTGGTGGGTGAAGCTGCAACACTGGGAACCCCGCTGTCTGCTACCACGAGAAAATAGTAGAACCTTGTTTTGAGGTATTTGGTGTTGACTGGTTCAAATTGAAAATTTTAGCATTGAGCACGTATGGCCGATGTGCATTATAGGTAGTGTAGTACATATAACTTTCTACTGTTTATAGCAGTGGTCTCCAACCTTTCTGAAAGCTACTGAGCCACTTCCACGTCACTCAGCAATATGTAGAGCCACTGGGTTGATGTAGAGGTACCAAACAATGTTAAACATTCTGGGGAGAAAAATGTGACCACTTATATGACTCCTTTTGACTTGTCCCTTTTTCTCTCCCTGTCCTCTGTATTTTATTCTCTTACTACGTCCATGTCCACACTCACTGCATCCATAAATCTTCTTTTTGCCCTCCTCTTTGTCTCCTACTTAGTAGCTCCAACTCTAGCATTCTTCTACCAGTATTACTACGGTCCCTCCTCTGAACATGTCCAAACCATCTTAATCTAGCGTCTCTTGCTTTTTCTCCAAACCTCCTGTCCATCCGTGTCACTCAGCATCTTTAACTCTCTGCCACTCCTAAATTCCTCACACAAAGCCACAATTCCATGGCACCCTGTCGTGGGCCTTAGGTAATTTCTAAATTTACAAAAAAACACAATGCAGCTCCTTCTGACCCTCTCTGTACTTCTCCATCAACATCTGCAAGGCAAATATTGCATCTGTCATACTCTTTTTTTCAGCATAATGTAGTGGCCGATCCACATTGGCCAGGGCTCCTCTAGGCAGACCCAGGTTCTTGAATTGATGCTGTACTTCTTTGCAATAGACTCTTCTGTTTGTAACCAAGTCGTGTCAGTGGGGACTTCTTTGCATCTCTACATCATCGACACTAAACCAAATACCACAAAAAAAAGAAAAAAGAAATATACTGTTGTTCGAAAATCTCAGCCTCTATCCCAAACCTAGCCTGAACTACTCTTTCCCAAATCTCCGTGGTATGGCTCATTTCTACAGTCAATTCAACAGTGCTCATATTCCTTACACAGTACGTCCTTAGAGCAGTGCTGTCCTTGTTGTTAAGGAACCATACTACTGTCTGGAGGGTTCCAGGTTTAAATCAACTAACTGCCAGGTTATCACTGAGGTCCATTGAGCAAGGCATCGTCCTCACTCACTGCTTCTTGGGTGCTCACAGCCCACTGTTCACTTTGGTGATGGGATAAAAAAAGAGGTCAAATTCATTACTCTAATTCATTGTGTGCAGTGATGTGGATCACAATGTCACAATGACAAGGAGTTTGCTTTCCTTCCTTCCTTATTGGTTCTAATCCAAGCTCTGTTTTGGGAAAGAAAGGAATTACGCTCACAGCTGTGGGACACCTGTCCTTGGTGTCTACTTCATTTCCAAGAGAGAGCTTTCATTATAATTTCAAACTCTGTGGTCAGTAAGTGTCCAGTAGCTACCATGGAATGTTTGTTTTTATTTTTTGTTGGTTTTAACATTTAGTTATATTTTGTTAATACATACAAATGGGAGTAATTGTGTTTTGGGGTTTATTGTAGATATGGCATTTGAAGGATTCAGGTTAGCACTTCACTGGACTTAATAACTGGACATATAGGTCACGGCAGCAGTTGAAGGATTTGAGTTGATCACAGCACCAGTTGAAGAAACCAGGTCACAGCAACCAAGTTGAAAAAGGTTACTTCTATATCCACAGTCACACCACCAAAAATAGTGAGGAAGGATGTTTAGGGCATGGAGGTGAATAAAGCCGTTGGATGGTCAATTTGGTTAATAACAAAGCATCAAAAACAAAAGTGGTCCAAACAGAAGAGCAAATGAAAACAAAGTTTCCTTCTGGACAGTTTTTTTTAAAAACGTACAATTTCATACCTGTCTGAGAGTGTGGTTTCTCAACTTTGTGGGTGTGTATCACATGGGAGTCCAGTGGGGAAAAGAACGTTGTGTCTCTCATGACCAATCATATGACTTGCATTGTCCTAGAAGCTGGCCATTCTTGTGCTGGTGGTAGGGGACAAGTCCCCTATGTTGTGCCCAACATAAGGGACATGGATATCAATCAATGGGGGTACTCTGGAGAGGTGTGATGTGAGAGTTTTCAGGGACCATAGTTGTTGTTGGAAACAGCCTGGGCTGCCTGAGAAAGGAAGAGAACTTGGGTGTTTGTCTATGAAAGGCCAAAATAGGCCTTTGTGATGTATATTTGAGGGACAGAAGGGACTTTGGGTGAAGGTAACGGGTAACCCTTACCATACCATTTCCTTAAGATTCTCTGGATAAGGAGTGATAAGGATGGACAGATAATCAGGAATTATAGATTAATCTATTCATTCCTTGGGAGTATCCTTCAGGAATTTCAGGAATGGCAGGTTTGGAGAAAAAGCCAGAGAAGCCAGATTGAGATGGTTGGACGTGTTCAGAGGAGGGACAGTGGATACATTGGTAGAAGAATGATCGTAGAGATGGAGCTACCAGGTAGGACAAAGAGGACATTGATGGATGCAGTGAGGGAGGACATGGAGGTAGTTGGAGTCAGAGTAGATGATGCAGAGAACAGAGGGAGATGTTGATTCACTGTGGCAACCCCTGATAAAGGCACACGCTGAAGGGAGAGGAATAAAAAAAAAATCAAATGGCCTGGATTTTATTATTTTTGTTTGACTACGAACGGTTGTGTCCAGTGGTTTCGTCAAGTTATTTTCCCCGTTATGTAAATGGAGTAGAGAAATTAGCCCTCTATGTCTTCCTCCTTTTATACAAACATCACAATAATTTTATTGTTATTCTTTAACTATTGCTATTCCCATACTGAATAGACCTTATTCTTTTATTAGGGTTCTGAAAATGTGTTAATCTGCTCTCTTGGTCACATTGTTTATTCACATTTTAAGATATTAGAACCATGGTTATAACTGCACATAATGATGGAATGGAGTGTTTTTTTCCATTGTTACCAGTAAGCAAAGTGCATAGACAAAAAATTCAAAAGTTCAGTATAAAAATGCTATTTTTGCAGTTGATACGACCTACCTTCTATGATTAGTAATTTAAGAACTGGGCTGTTAGTTAATAGCATTAAAGTAAGGAATATAGCAGAAGACTGATAATAATAATGAAACGGAATATTTGGATGGACAATTATTCCGTTTCGATACATCCTTCTCTTTTATGTTAGCTGACCAGAAACATCCAGAATATTTAGTTAACTAATTCTGACCTTAACCGAATAACTTTGTGACTTTCATAACTATGTCTTTACTATGTCGTTTCATCCGCTGAATGGCGTTTAATTCGAAACGGTGTTGCTTATAAACGGACAAAATTGACGACAGATACCTACAACAAACAATGGTGAAGAAAATAGCAGGTGGGAAATAGCAAACACAGCGTAGTTTAATTGTTTTTTAAGTTTAATAGCGAAGTTCGCTCGTATGGGGAGAGTTGAACCGCATTTTATTAATCTTCTTTGTATTCTTAATTTTTGGTGAAATTCTTCAGTGTTCAATACCGGCTACCAGTCCACCTTGCCTAATAATTGAAAGTTTTCTCCTCCATACCGCCACAGGAGGGCAGTGTTGTCCTTATATTTGGCCTGCAGTTCCAGCGCTGGAGAAATTATTATTAGATTCGTGGTTGTGTTGACTACCTACTTAAAGAAAAACGCTTGATCTCTACACAGAACACTCTGGTATATTTTTTTACAAAAATATAATGTCATATATATTACATTTAATCTATCAATTATGGTATTTTTACAAGAGTGAAAAGCAAAAATCTCTTCCCTGAAAACAAGTTTATAATGTTTGCTGTTAAAACCGAGAAAGCGATTTTGTCTGTGTTTGTGGAGACAAGAGAGAGGATGTTATATTGACAAACCTTCAGCTGCTGTGTGACACAGACAGGAAGTCACTGTCACATGACTAGGATATTGGCAGCTTGTCCGATTTCACCGAGGGCCTCTTGTGTTCGCTGCCAGCCCAGACACGGACGGTTATTCATACATGTATGCATGTTGTATTCTCCATTTCTATTTTGCATTGTTTCGCACGGAATGGAGCGGCTTCAAGCTGGCTCACAGATTTGTCCCTAATGTGGGCATATGTCGAACAATTATCTGCCTCACTATCTGCGGAGGTGTCCCATCACACTCACGCCCAATTTCCCCAAACTGTCACAGAGAATAATTGGGGCCATTCTGTCAGGACGTAAATCAGTATCGCTGTTCTAACTAATACGCACATCTCTGCCCACACTTACACCGGGCCTCCTCCTCCTCCTCCTCCTCTCCGGCACCACGCTCCACCTTATCCAGCGGAATTGTGCACTCTAGCTGGGACGCAGTCACCTCCTCTCCATCCCCCATTTCTTCTCCTTGTGGCGTATGTGTGTGTGTAAGTGTGTTCACGGGGGTGTACGCCGTGTGACAGAGGTAGCCTCGGGGCCTGGTTGCTGTTGACAGGGACAAGGGTCTCTGATTTGAGCAGAGCCGTCATACCATCGACTACAGCTGCCTGACTGAGTGACACCTCTCTGTTACCCGGGTAGATGTGTGTGTGTATGTGTTAATGCCGGTGTGTTCACTGTTGATGGCACAGCAGGTGATGGACTGACTGCTACCTACAATGCTCAAGACAAACAGGAAAACTTTCCCTGATGAGCTGACAGGTCCTCATGTCGAACACCTACAACTGGGCTGCAGTTGGGTCTCGGACAAAATGCAGAAGAGCTGAAAGTGACAGTACAAGCCACGAAGGGTGAGATGATAAAGAAAAAAAAAAGATGGAGGAAAAGGCTAAACAGCAGGCAGCCCTGATGTGACGCGTTTGTGTGCAGCAATGCTAACGCATGTGTAGTTTTTTTTTTTTTTTTGCATGGCTGTGGTTTTCCAAAGTCCAGGCTGTGTAGATCACCATTCCACCTTATCTAATTTCATTAATGTGATCCCCTGTCCATTCCCTGACGGCTTAATAGCCATTATTTGTGGGTTCCTTCAAATAAAGGCTCAGCAGTAAATTACAGTCTGTAGAAATCGAGATATAAACGCCACCCTGCATTAGTGTATAATATCTTTCCCTTTAATTAACTGAAAGCCATGCTGACATTTATTGGATTGCAAGTTACTTGTTAATGGCAATAAATTGTGAAACAAAAAAAAAGAATCATTGCTTATTTTACATCAATAATTTGTGGACCCTTTGCTAATGATTATTCATTACACGCCTATGGGGACTGTCGTGTTTGGTGAGCTAAAGTGAATGAAGAACGTAGAGATTTAAGTGGGCAGCCTCTACTTAGTGTTATGGCTTTAGTACTCGGCATTAAAGACCTCGTTCCATTTCAGTAGCTCCAACCGTGTCTTCTAAATCTGACTGGAAAGCTCTGGCTGAATTTTTTTTGCGGCCCATTGGTTCCTTGAAATCGAAAAGTAACTTTTAAACTTTAAGTAAAAGGTGGAGAATTTAGAGCAGCGCCATATTATTTTCAAGAAAATTTAAATAAAATAATACTACCTATGACTTTTAAAAGATCCTCAAAATCAATAATCCTGGTCTACTATAGAGATATGTTACTCCCGTAGTTGAAGCCCAGATACATGTTGTGTGGGTGCCGTTTGAAGGGACATATCTCCAGTTGTCCGTGACACATTCACTCATCAGGCACCTGCACATGCTTGATGTTGTGGACAAACTGGGATATGACAGCCCTGCCACAAAAATCTGGTCCTTCTGATGCCAGGACAACTAGCCCACTCCCCTGGCTGTCTTTGTGAACTAGGATATGGACGTGCAAATCACACACACACACACACACACACACACACACACACAGTCAAAAGGAGCAGTCTGCCACGGTTTACATGTGGATCTCAGCCCTGTCACTGCAATGGAGTTGGCATGTACTGTACAAGTGCTAGAACGGTGGAGTAAAAAAACACAGACCTAGAAGAGTCTGGGAGGACAAAGGGTCATGTGTGCATTAAAGCACCAAATAAATAGTGAATGATTTTGGGGAAAAAAACATGACGTTTCACTCTACAGGACAAATGTATAATGCAATCATAAAAAATTATAGCAGAAAAACAAAAAACACTAATGATGCTAAAATGGAAATTTCTGGGGAGGAAAATGGAAAATCAACGTTAGAAATTCTTATGACATAGATAAAGATGGGTTGGACAGTTGTTGAATTGGTAGAAAAATGCTAGAGATGGGGGAGACGAAGAGGAAGACCAAGTAGGAGATTGATGGATGCAGGGAGGGAGGACATGAAGGTAGTTGGAGTTAGAGTAAAAGATACATAAATAGGGATATAAATGTAGATATAAATAGGGGGAGATGAAAATTGTTGATACTCTGTGCCATTTCCTGAAGGAAATATAAAATTTATCTGTACTTTATCCGTACTATTACTACAATGCTGCCATCTAGTGACTTTACGTATAATATACAACAATTTACCCAAAAAAATATTTTTATCTTAATTGCATTATCTGTTAAACTGACATCATAACATACTTTTATTAGGCTAGTAATATCAGTCACTTATTTTTTGTCAGACATACTGTACAATATATTTACTCATAAAAACCCAATATACCTTTTAAGATACGGTTATGTGTTATGTATTTTAAACCACATGGTCCTTAGCTCTATTGATTACCACCTTAAAATAATATTATAACTATAATTTTAAGGGATACCCAAAATGCTGAATATTTTAGATAATGTAACCTAAAACAGTTTTAAAGTGCAACAACACCATTATTTTATTGGCAGCAGTGTATGCATAGCGGCTGAGGAAGCTCAAGGCTTCAGGTTCTAATCCACCAGCTGCCAAGTTGTATAGGTCATAGCACTGGCCCAACCCACATAACTTCCAGTGGGGTCCCTACTTACAGGAAGGCTGATAGTGTGGAGCAGTGTGATTTGGGTGTCAATTGTGGGAGCTGCTGTCCAGGTAGCAGATATGGGGATGAAGATGAATGAACGAGTGTATTGTATTGTCATTGAGACACAGCACACCACTGCACACAATCAGAAAGTATGTGTTAAACAATATTGCATATTGGCTAGAATTTAAAATTGTGCTAACCTTATATTTTTTATTTTTATTTATTTTTTTGTAATGTAACTTGTGGATCCTGATCGACCTATTAAGAAACCCTGCTCAACACTGCCAACAGATTCCATTTGCTTATGTAGAAATGATCCACTGTGAGAGATGGAAAGAGGCAGTGACAGAAAAAATATTGTTTATTTGGCAGAGCTGACAAAAAATCTTAAAATTGCCTATATGGAACCCTGTTGAATGACTTCAAACTATCGATGTTGTGGTTGGAGAAATAAGCTGCTACAAGTATAGTAGTGATGACTAAAACATTTTTTCAGCTATGTGCACTTTTGAGATTTTTGGATGTCAGCAGAGAAATGGTTCCAGTCATACTCACTCCATCTGGAGTAAAGTGACACATCACTCACCAATTTCGGGGGTTTTAAAATGTCACCTCTCCTTCCTCTTTACCCCTCTGTAGTGTCTCCCCGGATCATCAACACAAGGTTCCCCAATTTAATATAAGCTTGTGCAACAACAGCCAGACACTGACACTGTGCATTCAAATGCTGTATTAAAAACATATCAACGTCAGCCTTCAAAAACTACAGAAGGCTCAGATGATGGTGCCATCATAGAGGACAATGATTCATCATCATGAATTTAAAAACATGGCTTTGTTAAGAAAAACAAATCATGTCCAGTGCATTTTGGAAATTGTCTTGCTTTAGTTTGCAAAGTGAAGAGGGTGGAGAGACTTATACATCCACTCATCTTTATTCTGTTATACCATCCATGACTGCCACCCAAATCACACTGCTCCATACTGTCAACCTTCCTGTGGGTGGTGAGTCGGTTTATCAGCTGGTGGATTAGAACCTGAAGCCTTGCAGGTCCAGTCCGCTTCCTTAACCACTAGGCCACCAATGCCTCCCTTGCAAAAATTACTGTAAAACATTCAAAATGCTCTTTAGACACAGTTTTTTAAAACTCTGTTTACAGTAAAATATACCTTTTTACATTTAGCAGATGCTTTATCCAAAGTGACTTGGACAAAGGGGGTTTAAAAATATCAAGTATGTGGTTCCTCCAGGAATTGAATGCAGGACTCCCTGCTCCCGAGACCAAACCCTGCTAACCACTGCACTATAGAACCATTTTTGTCAGGTTGGTTCATACCCTTTACACCTACAAATCACTTGTCCCTTTATAGAAAACAATGAATCCTCAGTCTATTTGGGTGTCAGTCATGGAGACTGTTGTCCATGGAACAGATAAGAGGATAAGGATGAATAGTTTCAATTTTGAGTCGTAAACGGTTATGATATCCAGGCTGGTTTTCTATCCCTCTACCTTGTGAATACAAGCATGTTCAAATAAGGCTCAGGTTGATGTGTTTGAGAAATGCAGCTGTTGATTTTAATTTTATTTATCTATTGATTTTTTATCTTTTGTGAAAGTACAGGCATGACAGGAGGGGCAAGAAAGAAGAGAAAGTAGAGTTCAGATTTGCCCCGTATCAAAAGCTGCAAAAACCCCTGGTCGGACGCCGTCAGAATGTCAGTAGTTTGGAGATAAAAAACAAATTGGAGATGGGCCTATAATTAGCTAGAATCTCTGGGTCCAGGGAGGGTTTCTTAAGGAGTGGTTTAATGACGGCAACTTTGAAATTTAGAGGAACATAACCAATTCTAAGAGATAGACTGATTATATCTAATATTGAGAAATGCAGCTGTTGATTTTAATTTTATTTATCTATTGATTTTTTATCTTTTGTGAAAGTACAGGCATGACAGGAGGGGCAAGAAAGAAGAGAAAGTAGAGTTCAGATTTGCCCCGTATCAAAAGCTGCAAAAAACCCTGGTCCGACGCCGTCAGAATGTCAGTAGTGACTCTGACCAGAGCGGTCTCAGTGCCATGATTAACCCTAAAGCCTGACTGGAAGGTCTCAAATAGACTGTTGCAATTTAAGTAATCAGAGAGCAGGTCAGCAACAACCCTCTACAGGACTTTGGAGATAAAAAAACAAATTGGAGATGGGCCTATAATTAGCTAGAATCTCTGGGTCCAGGGAGGGTTTTTTAAGAAGTGGTTTAATGACGGCAACTTTGAAATTTAGATTGAAATCCAGCTGAACAACTCCAGTTAGTCACGCTTAAAAAGTGCTAAACTATAGGAAATGACGAAGAGCAAGCCCCCATTTCGCTGCACACATCAAAATGTGACTTCTGCATTTAACCCGGTGCTTCTCAAAGTGTGGGGCGAGCCCCCCTGAGGGGGCACGGAGCGATGCAGAGGGGGGCGCGTGTGACCCTGGGGAACATGCTTTTTTTCCACCATACTACAATAAAGTATACAATGTATATATTAAATAAATTAAACGAGTATACAATGTTATGCAGAGGTGTACCTATAACTATTTTATAGACAAATGCTGTTATTTATATTTGCGATTGAGAAGCACAGATTTAACCCATAACCAAGTGAACAGCTTTGAAGTTCCCTGGGAGCAGTGAGTGGGCAGGGCAACTGGTGGATTTGAACCTGAAACCCTGCGGACTCCTGTCCAGTTCCTGAACCACTAGGCCCCTGTTCTAATCAAAAGTCTTTTTTGTTTTATTCTGTCACAATTATTTTATTCATTCATCCATTCATTCATTCATTCATTCATTCATCTTCATCCTTATCCATTACCAGGTCTCAGGGGCAGCAGTCTCCACGTCAGCCACACGAATCACAGTGCGTCATACTGTCAGACGTCCTGTCCCCACTGGAACTAATGTGTGTCAGGACAGAGCCGTGCTCAGGGCGCGACCAGACCGCACATAAAACGTCTAATAATGATGGGCTCAGGAAATGGAAAAATCCTGGGAAATAGTGTCAAGAAGCACAGATCTGTAAAATTGATGCACTAACAGCCATGGTTTCAAGTGCAAATACGTGTTGCTTATTTAATAAATGTGGAGTTTAATAATATTCAAAGCTATAAAGTTAAACATAGCAAGAAATAGCATAGATAAAAATGTTTTTGGACAGACACAGTATTTAGTCATTTTATTTTCTACTTTGTAGGATGGCAATTAAATTGGCATAAAAAGTCCCTCCACCTCATACCCTGGTAATTAACTAATCAGATTAACGGGCTGGATACAGAGACCATGCAGTGATCTATCATTAGAGAACTGGTTTTAATGAAGCTTTCGGTGCTTTTATTACCACCAGTGCTTTTTCCCTCCGCAAGGTTCTTTAGTTAATCCAGAATTACCTGTGCTTCCTTACGATAATATTAGCTCAGCCTCGCAGGCACAAAAGAAATAAATCTTATCAGCCACCTGGACTGTGCATTTACAGAATGATCAATTTCAATCTAAGGAAATTAGAGGAGAGCTTGATGTATTTGACAAATAGATTATTGGCCCACTTACCCCTGACCCGACTGTGACATTTTGTTGGACTATAATCTCTTTGGAATTATTCGAGCATTCAATTAGCCAAATGAAATAACCCAGCCAGGAAGTTAATGCAGAGAGAAGTTAAAGTGCTTCAACTGTCACTATTCTTTCTAGCATTTCAGATTTCCTCTGTCTTGGACCCCTCAATCAGCGTCCTCTGTCCGCATACACACACACACACACACACACACTTTCTTACAACAATTAATGAAAACTTCATTCAGAAAGAATCCAGTGATATCCATTTCACTTTTTCATTCAATCTGGTAATGTTTCAAAACAACAGTTAATTCAGACTCTTCTCAGCTCGTCCCTTTTTTTTTTTTTATCAGGGATTTCAACTCTTCTCTCCATCTTCAACTCTGATTTTCCAATTCTCCATTCTTCAGACTCTGATACTTAATGAAATCTAATGATCCTTTAACGGAGGCGTGATATTACCAGTCTGCTGTAGCAGCTGGTCCTCTGCCGACTGGTTCACTGCTGTTAAGGGGAGTCAAACTCAAGTAAAGGAGAGTCCAATGTGTCCCACCAGATCATCTTGTATGACCAGCAGGAGCTATGAAAGCATTTAATAAAGTCCGTGCAGCAGAGTTTAAAATTATTATTCTTTTTTATGCAACAATGATCAATATTTGTAACTTGATTAAAGAATTACTTACTTTATAGCAGCGTTCCCCAACACTATTTGTGCCACGCACCGGTCAAACGTCTAGAAATTTTTAGCTGATAAATACCACTAATGAAAATGAAACTTCCTGCATAAAAGTGGTGTTTTTTGGACATCTCCTGGACACTGAAACACGAGAAGATCTGGTCTTTTATCAAAACACTAACAAATAAAATATAAATTGCGTTAAGCTGAGCATCATCTCTCTGCGGCCTGGTACCAATTGCCCCATGGACCGGCACTGGTTCACGGCCCGGTGGTTGGGTACCACTGCTTTATAGGGTTATTCCATCTATGCAGCCTAGCTATAGTTTAACTACTAAAAATTTGTCTGTGTGTGTAAGAGAGAGAAATTCTGTCATTTATCCACAACACATTTATAGAGAGTGAGCAGATACTGATGAGCTGGAGCTGTGTGACCAGGAGCATTTGAAGGCCTCCATCATGATCTGCTGCAAGCTTCCAGTCGTAGCTGCAGTGCAATAGTAAAACCGGAATTGGTGAGGGCGTGAAAATCTTAATCCGAGGAAGGCAGAACTTAATCCTAGTACCGGAGAGACATCTGAGTTGACGAGTGAGACAGCAGAGAATAGGATATAGGTGAGAGTGATGAAGGTGAACTGATGATCCAGGGAGAGACAGACGACAAGATGGTCTCACACTGGGAGGAGGTTTTCACATCTTTGTCATTAAATGAACAAACGTAAAGGGTTTCAAATTGCATGCTGATCTAGAATCAAGCAACTTTAGGTCCAGAAAGTGTGGACAAAATCTGGAACAGAGCTTGGTTACAAAGAGATGGGTGGAGCCAAGAGGACACAGATGAAGGAGGGGAAGTTGTCTCCACTGAGGGAAACAGAAGGCTTGGTGCACCTTGATGAAGAGGACGCAGCAGAAGCAATGTCAATAGACAAAACTGCAGAAAAGAAACTTGATGTTTGAAGGGACAACTGGACACCGGACAGGACACCTGTTTATGAGGCTGCTTGAAATTTCTTAAAATATCTGGTTATTAAAACAGGACAAAAGTGTCAATAGTGGGTACATTTTCTGTCAAAAACACAACACAAAACACTGAGATTATCTTTACCAATGACAAGGGTGGACAGGATCAGGAATGAGGTTAATACTGTGGAGGGACAACACAGACAGGAAGGTTTGGAGAAAATGCAGGAGAAGCCAGCATGAGATAGTTTGGACATGTTCAGAGGAGGGACAGTGGATAAATTGGTAGAAGAAGTTAGTAGCTCCTAGTGATGGAGCTACCAGGTAGGAGACGAAGAGGAGATTGATGGATACAGTGAGGGAGGGCATAGAGGTAGTTAAAGAAGATGGAGAGAACAGGGTGAGATGGAAAATGATGATTTGCTGTGGAAACCCGTGAAAAAGGGACAAGACAAGGAGACGAAGAAATGCAAATGACATGACTTTTAGTTTTGTTCTGTGCAAGACAACTGCACCTATGTTTGTATAGGATTAGGCCATAAGGTGAACCCTAGTGTAATGTCTCACTCCGCCATCTTTAAACTGCACAAGCTTTAGGTTTGATGTTAAAAAATGATGTTAAGCATACAGGAAAAAGTTTGTTGCATGTAATGCAAATGTATTCTTCATGGTGAGGCATTTAATGCAGAATTCGCTTCTTTAGGGCATAATAAGAATTTTGTTCATGAGCATCTGCACAGTTCGAAACATAATCATGAGACTAATCCAGTATTTGATTGATGACAATAGTCCAGCAACATGGCTTCCTCCATGGTTATACTTAACCTTGTTGATACAGGGGAATTCTCCCAAAGAAATGGAATATTAACTTTTCTGGTTTTGGGTTCCACCTTAAAATTAACATTCCTGAAAGGGTTAACAAAAAAAAAAAACATTGTTCCTGATTATTTTTGATAAGTCTCTGTGAATATCCCTGTGGTCTTCCTTAATTTCAGCTCCTCATCACTCAATGTTGCATTTAGACTTGTTTGTTTTCAGGTCAAACTAAAAAAAGTTGTCTCAAAAAATTCTCAGAATGTCTTCCCATCGAAAAACCAAGAAGTGGCAAAATATATAGAAGTAGTTTGTTTGTGCTAAACTAAAGAAATACTGTAGTATTGTAACTAGAAACGCCATTGCTAAAGCATTGCTACCCATATTCAATATTTACCAGCCTATCAATACCATGGACAAATATATTGATATTGTGTCTAAAACTAACATTTGAAATATTGACACACTGATATTTACCTGTTATTGTTGCCTTTCAGATGTGACAGTGTAAATGTAGTCAGACCTCCCCACATAATCTGATGGTCCACCCACTCTCTCCATTCAGTCAGTGAACGTCACAGGAAGTTGACCTTATCAGGTCATTGTAGGCTACAATAGACCTTTTAGGAGACCAATGAATTTTACTATAGGCTACATTTTTAATAAACAAAATAAACACAGCATTAACTGGTTTCCACTTTTACTTTGAAATAAATTATTCTGTTCTGGAACAAATAAATCTTATATTGTCTTTGGTTTTGTTTCTCTTCTAAGCCAAATGACAAAGGTTTCCAGTTTTTGTACCTGTAACGAGTTCAAAGCTCTGCCCAATAGTCTTTAGTCTCCAGTGGATCAAATGGATTCTAAACAGAGCTTTAGTACCGTTTTCACATTGGCACTTAATTCGGTATTCGCTGCGACACGAAACCAGTTTCGCTCCCAGTTTGCGTTCACATTACAAACTAACGTGCATTCGCTCCTCAACTAATGCACATTAACTAATCCACCTCTAGTCGGGGGTTTCGATACCGAATTAGCTAAGTAAAACAGTTGTCGTTCCCCGCGTGTGTGTGAACACAACAACACCCGTATCAGTTTAACAAGCTTGTAAAATCTCGCACATGCTCTATACACGATATACCACAATACACCGCTATATGTTGCTGCGTTATTAGGAACAGGATTACAAAAAACGTCCTCATATTTTCTTTCCTTATCTTCTTCATTCGTTCTTTGTGTCTCCTTCTCATCGCCTTCATTCATCGTCTTGATCTGCTCAATTTGTTCTTCAAAATTCCACATGCGTTTGTTGACAGAATTCATGTTAAATAAAACCAGATATTAAGGAGATATCGTTATATAACCAAGTCATCAAATTGAAACTGGACCATTTAAATATGGTTAGACTAATGCGCCTTTGCTCCCTTATCGTGTGTGAATGCAAAGCAGGTATCGAATGCACAGCGAATACCAAATTAAACTGAATGTGAATGCAAAGTGAATCGAATGCGGATTAGTTAATACGGAATTGAATCCCGAATTACCTACTTCGGTATACGATTCCGAATTGAATGAGAAAACGGTATATGTTCATGTTGGAATGGGTTGAGCGGAATCAAAGAGCTGGAAACACAGGAAGGAGTGTGAGTCACTTCACAGCGGTGGGGATTACAGTAGGAGACACACAGGTAACTACAGGGACAGGGGACACGAGAGGAAGGGAATGACCCGAAACACCACATGAGTGAGCTCCAGATACAACTGCTGCTGGGGGCTAGACCTCAAATGCCATTGTTATCTATTTAAAAATGTACAATAATGGAATGTTATTAAAAAAAACCCACCTGTATAGGCTGTTGTTTCTGGGTCGTTCATCACGCAGTTCCATTTATTTACATCAAACCAAGCAGGACCACATACAGATGAAGGAACAGAACCTGTGTTTATCTTAAAACCCTACGCGGAGGATTTTCTGCAGCATCTCCATTAACATTAGACAGAAACAGGTGCTAAAGTTCCTATCTGCCATTAATTATTGGTGTATAATTTCACAGGCCTACATGCGGCTGTTACACACAAGCATATAAACACGCACACACACACACACTTTGGGCCATAAACCCCTTTCTGCCATCGCTTGATATATTGCACCCTGTTGACACACACTAACCGTGATATATACCAGAGGATGAATCTCTAATTAAGCTTTGGCAGGGACTCCACAATTACTTAGTGCCACACTTCATTATCTGCACATACTCCTGCTCCAATGCTTCGGCCTCCCGTTGATTTAAAGTAACATAGAAAATCTCTATACTACACTGCATCTGTTTCTCCTCCGTGGGGTTTTATGTAACGTTTGGTTTCAGACCAAAGATACTATCTGAATTGTTTTATTTTGTATTACATCCCATATCCAGTTGCTTTATCTTGTCGGTGAACTGCTGGATTAACCACCTGATTCAACAGTGAGTGGTCTGCTTGGTTCTTCTTGCAGAACATAATGAACAATATACATTAACTTGAAAAGTAGCACCTGGCTGCTGTTACAGTAACTTTGACTGTGTTACAGCTGCATGTCTACATGCACGATGACACAGAGGCCAGGTGACAGCCAGGCTGAGAGATGTAATGTCAACACTGTAATGGCTTTGTCTTAATGACAGAATGAATCACTGCCTGTTTGCATGCAGGGTCACAGTGAAAGACACACAGGTTCACCGTCACACGTAGATTTAATAAACTGTGAGAACCTGTAAAGGGTCAGTTAATGAACTAGTGGACTGGTGACCGACTGCAGAGCTCATTTCCACAGTAAATGGTCAGAAACAGGAAATGTAAACAGTGTGACCACAGATATGATAGTAAGCTATAAAGTGAAGCTAATAACAGTTTTCAACCTTCAAATTTATCTGACAATTCTCTTGTTGATGTTCAACATGCGTTGACAACTAAGCAAGACGACCCTCACTGTTGAATAGGATGTGATTAAATGTTTGTGATAGTGACATATCAATTTTATATGTATATATATATTTATTAGGAGTGTGAATCTTTCACTTGCATAATGATCCGATTCAAATCTCGATTCGCAGGCTGCGATCCGATCCAGGAACAATCCAGTTCGATCCGATTCGGTTTAGTTCGATTCGATACAGTTGCCAGTTGCTTTTTTTAGTTTTAGTTTAGTTTATTAAAAAAGGGAATACGCTATTTCATAAACATGATCACACATAGTTAAATATGATAGAATTAGCCGAAGGCTAGTTTTCATCTGTAGTCTCCTGGACATGATGTAAAAAGGCAAGAAGCACACAATACATATACATTAGAAAATACATATGCAAACACTTTTTATACAATTATGAAATTTTTGCAGCTTCATCATGCATCTCCTTTCGAAATACATGAACATTAGCAAAATTTAACTTGACTTTTTAACTTGACACAATTTGTCAATATAGCCTTTAAAGGGGAGCTGGGAATCTAATATTAACCCAAGACATTTATACTGATTGACAATTTGTATTTTATCTCCATTAACAAGTATATCAGGATCAGATGACTCTCGACTTATTTTAGTGAAATACATGCCTACAGGTTT
>JAFBJS010000430.1:35346-95411 GCA_016785265.1 Paraplagusia blochii
CTGTGTATTCCATTTACTTTCTCACCTCTGTACTGGTTGCGATAAAATACTTTTGGACCAAGTTAAATGTCTGGAGTCCATGTCCAGTATGTCAAAGTCACATCAAAATGAAGTCATTGAGCTCTATATTGGGAACCTGTCTCTTATACACATCTGCAATAAAGAGACCGCTTTCTGAACTCCAGTCAGATGTGTATAAGAGACAGTAGATTTTGTGAGCAAAGGTTTAGCACACCCAATATATATACAGTATATAAATGTATGTGTATATATACCATCCTCGTTTTCTTCAATTTCTTGTAAATGTTAATGCCTGATACCACTCAATGTATATTACCTGAAGAATACGATGATCACTAGCAAAACATGGAAAATGGCTATTTCTTAGCCTAAAGCTAAGTCACTATTGTGTTATGGAGTCCTAATATTTGTCTCAAAATCAATTGTAGGAACTTGGAACCTCAACAGTGAGTAAAAGTACTCAGTCAAAAGAACAGTTACATTAGACTAATGATAAATATCTGAACCCAGGGATCCATTGTTTGTTTGAATTTTTTTTTTGAGTCATATTACTGTAGGTAGATGAAAGAAAACACTTTTTTTTTTTACTAAAAATTAATATTATGAACAATGATGTTCTACAATTCACAAGCAAGTGTGCCATCAAAAAATCTGTATTGGATATTTGTTACATTAATAGAAAACAATTCTATTCCTAGGTTTTTTTGCAGTTCCCTTAAAAATTGCAAAGAGAGGATTTCAAGGTTAACTAAAGTAAACTAAATTAACCTGGTCCCCTGAACCTGTTTATGACTGTGTGGCTTCATAAAGCCTTTAGTGACCCTAATCTGCCCGACTACCACTGCCCTGGGGAATAAATGGATCTGTTTAATTGTCATTTATTCTGTCTGTCAGTCAACGTGTCCTTCTGGTAGGACTGGGTAAATTGTACATGTCCGCGACACCAGGTAAAATGTGGTTTTAAGGACTTGGCTTGTGACCTGGTTGATGCAGGGCGTGAGGATGGAGTAACAGAAGTGGACAGCCAGGCCTGTCAACAATAGGACTCCTGACACCTGTGAGTCCGAGTGTGTGTGAGGCAGGCACGCAGGTGTGTGTGTGTGTGTGCCACTGTAAATGTGGCAGTTGATGGATGCCACTCAGATGACTAATCTGCCACCAGTTGAGTGACAGGTGAATGCAGTGTTACCCTGACCTGCTCATTTAATCACCTGGTGTCCAATGATGCTTCCACATTGTTAGCTGGAAACATCTCCCCAAATTGTCCACTTATGGTCAAATGTTTCTCTGTGTGTGTGTGGTTGTATTCCGGCTTCAACACTACAAACCTAGAAGTAAACTATTGTAAAATCCAACTTTTTGTTATGGGAGGTTTTGTGTTTTTTTTTTTTTAACTTGGCAGGTGCTCGAGGTTTGGCACGGCAAGTTATGTCAAATCAAAATAATTTAATTTATCTTGTCTGCTTTTCTGTTTATTTGGACACAGGGGGCAGCTGTCTGAGCTGGGACACTGAAACTGTCCTAACCCCCAAAACAAGCTGAACAGGGATTGCGCTGTTGAGGTCCCTCCCTCTATCACCACCCGAATCACACTGCACCATACCTTCCTTCAGGTAGTAAGTCCACTGGATGGTCCCAACCAATCTAACCAAGATTCCATCTTACCCAGGAGGTGAACCTCACACCAATGACAGAGGCAGCTTATGCACCACTTAATTTTATTTATTTGTTATTATTTTAATGCATAGGACAAATACCATTTTCACACTGGCACTTAATTCGGTATTTGCTGCGACGCGAAACCAGTTTCGCTCCCAGTTTGTGTTCACATTACAAACTAACACGCATTTGCTCCTCAACTAATGCGCCTTAACTAATACACCTCTAGTTGGGGGTTTCGATAACGAATTAACTAATACGGGTGTAAATCAATAAAAAGTAAAACGGTTGTTGCTCCCCGCGAGTGTGTGAACACAACAACACCCGTATTAGTTTAACCAGCTCCTAAAATGCTACGGGAGCTTCTCATCTCCTTGTCAAACGCTAGATGTTGCTGCATTATTAGTAACAGGATTACAAAAAACGTCCTCATATTTTTTCTCCTTATCTTCTTCATTCGTTCTTTGTGTCTCCTTCTCATCGCTTTCATACGTCGCCTTGATCTTTCTTTAACCTGCTCCATTTCTTCTTCAAAATTGCACGTGCGTTTGTTGACAGAATTCATGTTGAATAAAACCAGATATTAACGAGATCTCATTACATAACCACATGATCAAATTGAAACTGGACCATGGTTAGACTAATGCGCATTCGCTCCCTTATTGTGTGTGGATGCAAAGCAGGTATCAAATGCGCAGCGAATACCAAATTAAACTGAATGTGAATGCAAAGTGAATCGAATACCTACTTCAGTATTCGATTCCGAATTGAATGAGAAAACGCTGTAAGGCAACCAGCTTTGGCCCAGTGGCAATGTCTCTGTCTATGGTGCGAAAATGCAGGGTTCACTTCCTGGGCAAGTTCGAAACCCGCATAAGCTGTTGACTTCTAGTGGGCTCACTCCCCGCAGGAAGATATGGTATGGGGCATTGTGATTTGAGTAGAAGTTGGGGAGACTGCTGCCTCACCGACCTGGTAATGATTAAGCAGGTAAAAATGGATGAAACAAAGACAATCTAATAAAAAAGAGCCAGTTACTAGTGTTGGAGCCTGGGATCCTCCCAGATGAGCTGGAAGAAGTGTCTAGGGAGAGGGAAGTTTGGGTATCCCTCCTCCGAATGTTGCCCACGTGACCCGGCTCCGGTTAAGCGGATGAAGATGGATGGATGGATGGATGGATGTATAATAAATTAGTTGCTGTTTTGCCTGCCTGTCCTGGGTGAGGATCCCCTTCGCTGTCGATCGCCCTGAGGTTTCTTCCTTTTTACCTGCCTGGGTTTTTGGGAGTTATTCCTCAGCCAGTGCGAGGGTCTATAAGGGCAGGGGGTCATTGTCTGTTTTATATATTTTCCTTTGTATTTGTATGTATGTGACTGTGTGTAAAGAGCCCTGAGATAGCTGTTGCTATGATTTGGCACTCTAAATAAATATAGTTGAGTTGAGTTGAGTTGAGTCGTTGTCCCACCCATCTAGAGAAGCCTGCTCTGGTATTGATGGGATCTCAAAGACAATTGATGATGCAGACCTCCGCCTCTATTCAAGGTTGGTTGTTCCAGATGAGCATAGATGGCTTCCTTCACTCCTTTCTCAAACCACCTGTCTTCCATGTTCAAAATATGCAGATCGGAGTCAATGATATAAAATGGAGACAATGGAGAACTGCTGAGTCCTGTCCTGATGTGGTCGCCCTCCTTTGCTATGCCTTGTGTTTGTGGAGTGGTTGTCAGAGCTGTATATTGGTCTCCCCAATATACAGCTCTGAACACTTCAATGCTCTCTTCCCCTAGTGACTGCTTCAGATGACCTAGGGAGAGAGTGGAAGTCCTTGATGATGGTTGTATGCCTAATGTCCCAGACAGGAAACAAAGACTTTTCTTCAAAATAATATTAGTTTAACTGTATCTTTTTAGTCAAATAAATAAATAGGTTTATAAATTCTTCATATTCATTTAGAGATCTTAATTTAGGAGAGTGAATGCTGCTATGTTAATGTTTCAGGTGAACAGATCAAATCTAATAAAGTCGAGGATCCATTAGATTCAGATGCAAATGTATGTATATTAGAATCATTGATTGGGGTCAGTGGGCTGTTTATAAGGCCTTGTGATGCTAATGAGGAGAGAAGGGCGGGTGTGACCTGTTTGGGTCTAACTCAATACAGCGTCACTTTACAGTGTCGTTCGATCACCTCCAATCCTGTGTGAACTCAAAAACAACCTATAGAACCAGACAGACTCATGAAAAAGAACATGACCTCTGGAAGCTGGAACAGTAAAAGACATGGAAAAAAAAAGAGGAAAAGGAGAACACACATGAATATTTATTTTTAAGTCCTGGAAAACAAAGACACAACTAATTTCTAGTTAAAGTAAGACTACGTGTACAACAAAAGGCACAGTAAACCCTGGAAATTTTACACTTATGACGTTTGGACAGTTTTCACCAGATTTATTTACGGCATGTGTGTCGAACCCAAGGCCTCAGGGACAAATGCAACCCACCATGTCAATTTTGTGGCCAATCTTTGTGCAATATCTATAGTACCTACCATTTACAACAGCTCCTTTCTAGATGAACTGTATTGCTAATGTGGCTCCACTGGGTTAAGGTCATGAATTGCTGGTGTACATTTAAGAGAAAATGACACCAACCAATTCTTTTTTGTACAGACATCATTGAAAGTCCGGTTTTACTTAGGGATGGCCGATCAGCAACCTTTTTAATATCGGAGAGTATCGGTATCGTTTTTTTCCACCGATATTCAAAAGCAAAGCTGCGGTCTCCACAAATACGCTGGACTTACTCATGGGGTCCTGACACTTTGACCGAGACGTGATAAATAATGTCATCTTAAAGGCAAACCAACAATGCTCAATGCCACAGTAAATGTCTGTGGTCTGGAGTTTTTTTGTGGATAAGAAAACTGTAATCCGTAATTGCAAGGAGGATAACTGCAAGGAGCTGGTCATGTCTCCAACAGCCAACAGGAGGGACCTGAAACACCCCTCTCTCCTCACTCACAGGATATAACTTCTGTTACTCCCTTTTGGCACTTTGAAGGACCAGGGGGGAAAAGCCAAGTAGACAGACGTGAATGAAATCTGCTACATCAACAACGACCAACCATCTCCATCTGCTTATCCCCCACCAAATCACACTGCGCCATAGCAGCTCCTCAAGAACCTTCATATGGGTGAACCCACCAACCGCCATAACCAGAATACAATTTTTCCCAGGAGTTGCACACAAATGGTAAAAACGTTGTCTCTGGGTGAAAGCACCAGAATTATCTACCAAAAAAGTCAGTCAAAAAAAGCCAAAGAAGAGAAATTATTGGGTGTATAATGTACAATGAATCCATCCAATAAGTCGTACAGTAATTTAAACAGGAACATATTAGGAGAAAGTCAAGGTAGTCCAGTTTTTGTTTTAAAATGTAACTTACTTTTATTAAAGCAGGTAGAGCACTCAGCATGGACCCAAACCCGCCCTACCCGAACTAGTGGTATAAGAAGTTGCACCAACCTCTGCAACAAGTAAAAAAAAAAACTATTGCGCAGGCTGAAAGCTAAATCTAGGACTAGGACGTAGTAGGTCATAGACTGTAATGTGTCAGGAAGAAGCCTGCAGATGTGTTTAAACAGTAGTTCAAGGTTACCCGGGGCTTCTAGGTAAGGTGAAACAAGGTTAAAAAAGTAAAACTTGTACATTTTGTTATGGAACACAGATTAAAAGGAAATAAATAAAACCAATAATCATCATTTAGTCTTAATGTAGCTGTATGTGTATTGGCAGTGTGCAGTCAGAGTGACAGATGGGTTGAGGGTGGGATGGGGTTACTGAAGGCGTCGGCACAGCGCACATTCAGTTTGCAGTAGTGATGAGCAGGTTGACAAATGAGGTCAGGCAGGAGGTTCTGTGCACCATGATGTTTGCAAATGACATTGTAATCTGCGGTGACAGTAGGGAGCAGGTGGAAGAAAACCTGAAAAGGCGAGAGGAATGACAATACCCTTGTCCTCCCTCCATTATAGGTGGTCTTCCACTCACTCTCTTTCTCTCTCTCTCTGTTTTCTCCCACTATCTAGACTCTCTAGGCCTCGTTGAACTCCGTAACAGCTTGAGTGTCTTCATCATTTATTCTGAACAATTCCACTCACGTCAGGGTAAACCGCTTTTTCCACATTTGCTAATGCTTTTATCATGACTTGTCTGATTGTCCACCTACTGTTGGATCTTTACCTGAATCGTTTGATCTTGACATATGACATTTACATGATTTATTTGTGAGGGATTGCTTCTGATTTGTTTACAGTGCCTAAGATGTGGGTTGCAATAAAACTATTATTGTAAATTGACCTGAAAAGACCCATGGATGAATTATAAGCAATGTTCCCTCTAATTTTTCACGTGTCTGGGCAGACAGGCAACCTCCCTGAGCAAACTAAGGACCACTGTGAGCAACATTAGATGTTGCTGTGACCACGCACACCAGTATCAAACCAGGGATCATAGCAGGTTTATTGGCTTTAAAAGAATCAAATGACAACAGCAACCAATCGGCACTCCCAGTAGCATCTCTTGTTCTTCTCAACTCAACTCAACTCAACTATATTTATTTAGAGTGTCAAATCATAGCAACAGCTATCTCAGGGCACTTTACACACATACATACGGATACAAAGAAAAGTATACAAAACAGACAATGACCTCCTGCCCTTACAGACCGTTGCAACGGCTGAGGAACAACTCCTAAAAACCCATGCAGGAAGAAACCTCAGGGTGATCGACAGCAGAGGGGATCCACATCCAGGACGGACAGGCGGGCAGGCAAAACAGTGGCAGCGTAACAGCTGCTAATTATTTTACATTATAAATTCTAAATTAAATTAAGGTCCAATTATAAGTTGTTGTTATTATAATTATAAGGTCTATTTTTAGTTCATCTGCTCCAGGTCTGGTCCTCGAGAACTCTTGATTGTAGGTTGGTGGTGAGGTGGTATGAGTCAGGTTCTAGGGAAAGAATAAAGACTCCGGGGACCGCAAGGGGTGTTAATGTGAAGTAAATAAGGAAGGGAAAGGAGAAAGAAATAGGGGACAGTGGTAGGAAATAAATAAATAAGGAAAAGGACGGAGAGAGAGAGAGATAGAGGACAGTTATAGGGGACCCAGTATGCCGCGGGACCCCCGGCATTCTTAACTTATAGCAGCATATCTAGAACCCAAGGTCCAGCCGAAGGCCTCAAATGAGGACTACGGCCGGATCTGTAGGCCACTATAGGCGCTGTCAAAAAGAAACGTTTTTAGCCTACTAATAAAGTAGAAACTGTGTCGTCCTCCCGGACTAGACCTGGCAGGTGGTTCCACAATAGAGGGGCCTGGTAGCAAAAGGCTTTGGCCCCAAATCTAGATTTAGAGATTCGTGGAACCACAAGAAGACCTGCTCCTACAGAACCAAGTGTTCTAGTGGGTTCTGTTCGTACATACTTGGACAGCAATGCCATCTTAAAAAAAACGCAATTCTTTTTTACTCTGACTTTGTGAGTGGATGTGCCACTGCCCGTGCGTTTCGCCATAATAAGGGGTTGGCCAAGCGTTGCTCCGCCTTTATCTCTCTCCACAGTCTGATGCTCTATACTCAGTCGCACCGTTAGCTACATGCTAACCTGCTAAACAGCGGCACTTACGCATAGAGCGCTGTTAATGACATTGATTGGCCGCGTAAGTAAATACGTGTAAACCGCGTCACATCATTGGCTGGACAATGTTAGTTATTGTTTTAATTACGTACCAGTACGTATCAGTGAGTTGCATTGCAAAGTTGTAAAAAAAATGTTTCAGCTTGGATATTTTATGCGCTGTATAGATTTGCGGAGAACATGGGGGCAGTGAGCAATTGCGCAGACACGCAGCTTAGAGGGAACATTGGTTATAAGATGAGCATTTTTCCAATTTTTTTAACCATTAAATTGGAGATTTTTTTTCTCAAAACATTAAGATGTACTAATTGCATACCTTGTGATGATATGAGAGAAAATACTAAAATGATCAAAATGCAAGAGATAAAGGCCTAGACTCACCTCTAAATATATCCCGCAATATATGGCTGTGCCCAACACCACTAGGAAGATAATCCCAATTAATCTGGGACTATAGCAATAATAACCCCCAAATTATTAATGAGGTAAAAACTCCCTAGGGACAGAACTCCATAAAGACATTATGTAACAAGGTTTATACACAACACTGAAAATAAATTGCAACAACGGGCCGTGTGTGTAGATTTATGCATAAACGTGTAGACATTACTCATGTGTAATGTATACATGATGTCAGATCATCACTGTTAGAGCTATACTTGTATAGAAACCAAACTTGACAGCTCCTGAAACCCTCAGTGGAGAGTTTCTTGACACTTTCATTCAGGTTTTATCCTGTACGAGCTTCATCAGACATGAACTCTCTCACCCTCTCTCTCTCTCTCTCTCACACACCCACACACACACAATAACACAGATGCCATACTAATAATTAATTAAATGTTAATTGATGCAAAGTCTTAGTACTTAATTGCTCGGTGCTGGCTTACGTCAAAATAATTTATGAGAAATTAAATCAGGGTCCAGGGCGATCTTGATTGTGAAAAGGTTGCAGGCATGTTGGGGGAGGGTCGTAAACGGGTGTTGGTTATTGTAACAACCGAGTCATGACTGACACCGTCTGCTATTGTTATCAGGTCAGGTTACTACATGGCATTAGAAAATGAATTAACAGGTCTCAAAGAAAGTTTGGCGTATTTGTCTTTAGTTTGTGGTACTAACTGAAATATCTAAAGTGGCAGAAAATAAAAGCACTGTTCTGAGTTTTCCCCGGATGTGCGGAGAAAATCACTCGGAGGGAGTCTTTGATCTGGAATTTAATTAGCTCAAATTTCCCTCCAGTATTAGTCTTTTCTGTATTTGCAAGAAAGCATACGAACAATGCTCAAAACCATGCTCCTTCTGCGTACTGATATCAGCATTTTACCTAACTTTGCCTCTTAACTTATTATTTTCTATTGCTCAAACTGCTTTACTGCAGCCCCAAACTGCCCCATGAATATAATTTATATATAATGCTGTTTGGGTTACCCCTTATAAATTTATCTTTTCAAATACCAACTTTTTAAAAATTTAACACTGAAACTTTAGCAAAAATAAAATAAATAAATCTGTTCCACACCGTCCTTTGTCTGTCCACTTGTTCACCTTGTTCTGCTCTGCTGTTGTTGTAAAGTTTGTGACTGGTGAAAGTTTACTCTCTTTTTATGCCCTATAAAGTCTCCTAAACACGCGCACAGATGACAGTTATCAGCCTTTATTATTTCTTTACAATAATGTGTACTCTGTGCTGTGACCAGCTCCCACATTATGCCTGTCTGACTTGGCCAGTGTCCATTTCTGTGTCCACTCTTTATCCTTGGAGTGGACTGGCTTACTAATATAAACAGATAAAAAAAACAAACAGATTATGCTGTGTAAATACAATACTGACTGGAACCTTTTGGTTTGGTAAATTAAAAGTTGCTTTAAGTACAGTATAGTTCCCATGTCTCAAGGTGTTCCAGGGACAGCTAAGCGTCTCTCTTTCCTGGATGTCGTGGATCTTCCTCTGGGTTGCTGCGCAGTGGGACAGGAACCGAACACATCCCAAGAGAGGCATCCAATGCATCCTTAATTGACTCGTCTAGAATCACTCCACTCTGAACTCTTCCCTAATGACAAAGTTCTCATCCTATATCTATGAGAGCGCCCTGGGACAACTTTCCCTACAGCTACTTCACCACTCTTGCGTTTTTCATGGTTGTGTCTTTAATTTATCTACATAATCTGTCTGTCTTATATTTCCATCCTCCAACTCTTGGCTAATACAGCCCAGGGATGGTTGATAACATGTGGGAGAGCTTCGTAAAGTTCAAAATCCGAAACAATTTTACCCATAGTAATAAATGTAAAATGGAGACTGTCATCTGTTCCTGGCAAAAGGGAGAAAAGAGAGCAAAGAGGGACCTAATGCCGCCATTGCTTCCCACTATCATGTCCATTTTCCTCCACTCACTCAAATCAATCCTACATGCCAAGCACATGATACATTCATCATGTGGATGTTTTTGAATCAATATTAATTTCAGGGCTTTCATGATGGAAAATCAATAGCAGCAGCACTAAGAGGCTCCTTTGAATGTTGAGAGTCTTGTCTTTGAACGGAGACATGACACAAACCCAAAGAGGACGGGGCTCCAGTGGCATCAGGATGGGGGACCTGAATTCAGTTGTTTTGTCCAATGTTTTAATTCACAGTATCTATCTATCTATCTATCTATCTATCTATCTATCTATCTAGGAAGTATATACAGTATATGTGTGTGTATAATTAATAACACAATTCTGTTACTGATTTTTCACGTTGACTCACCTGACAATAGTCCAAGTTGAAGTCAAGATCACATGTCCTCCTGTCATAGACATTCCCTCCTCTGACATCACTACAGGAGAAGGAGGAGCTACACAGAAGCACAGGTCCATCAATGGTCATGTAACTGTCCCCACATTACTCTGGGAGCCTATGTTAATGGATAGAACACAGCAGTGGGTGGGTCCATCAGCTCCCTGTTTCTGAAAGGACTTTTCTCTGCGCTCATGTATCCACTCCGGTATTACATAACAGGAAGTCAGGCACATGGTGCCATTGAAGTTGTTTTAGTTTAATGCTCAATCGCCCGACTGTTTCCCTGTCACAGTGCCTGTTGTCATCGTCAATATCATCCATAAGTGAAAGTTTGACTTTTGCGTTGGTGGGGCAAACATTTTAATGTTAAGGCAACAAGTTAACATAGGGCTTATTGTCATTTGCACTGTGCAATAAAATAGTCGCTTTACTGTTCTATTCTTGACCTAGGCTTTTACACAATTTCAGACTACAATCCCAAGCCTGCCTTAAAGACCAACTACACAGTGCATCACTCATGTGCATAACTGGAGCTTTGGGAAGCAACAGAGTCATTCAACTTGGAATGGTAACTATTACTGCTAGATTGCAAGCACAATTGCTTAGAATTGTTTCTTAATGAAAGATAAACAAATCATTTTGTTATGATCTCTGCAAATTACAAAAATAACACAAAAATTGTCCAATCAAACAAAATCAACAATTCAATGATGATTGCTATTCTATTCGTGGGTGAATGGTTCAATGCTAAAATGCTTAAAAGACTGCAGTTGTTACCTATATATTCCTAGATATTTTAAGCATCATTGGATCAATACCAATCATGACCATTTGGTTAGATCCATTTCAACTAATAACACACAGGAATGCTTAAATATATACAGTACATATATAAACCTATAAATGCAATATGGCCCTGATTAGACAAGGTCTTTACAGTTTCGTACTTATACATTACATAAACACATATATATATATGCAGTCATGGAAAACAATTATTAGACCACTCTGCTGTTTTCTTCAATTCCTTGTTCATCTTAATGCCTTGTTCCACTAAAGGTTTATCACCTGGGGGAAACAATGAACACAAAGCATGCAATGACTAAAAGCACTGTATTTGTCAGTACAATGTTATTGCTAGTGATGTAGGAACGGAAGTGATTTTTGTCACTGTCAATAAAACCATGTAAAATGGCCAGAAATCAGCTCTGAAATTAAACTTAATTATGAGCTTTTTTGTTGTTATTATATTTGTCCAGATTAATGTAGATTAAGTGGAAGCAGACTTTTAAATCGACAAGAAATTAAAGAAAGAGTGGTATAATAATTTTTTCCATGACTGTATATGTATATACTTCAAAGTATCTTCATATTATCCCTTGGAGTGCCCTCAAGTCAACCCCAAAGAAAAGGAAGTATGAATGTAAAACACCCATCTGACTTGAAATCAATTTGCCCTGCAGCTATTCCACTTCCTTGCACTGACAATTTTATTTAGAACCTCAAACACCTCCGTGTTTGTGCTTCCTGATTTTCTCCATACCAGTATATCAGTAATAATGAATCCCAGGTTTACATTTATATGAAATTATTCCAAATAAATTAGAAATATAGCAATTGGCTGAATGTTGATCGGTACTGATTGGCAACTGGTCAGTGAACAATGTTATTGCTAGTGATGTAGGAACGGAAGTGATTTTTGTCACTGTCAATAAAACCATGCAAAATGGCCAGAAATCAGCTCTGAAATTCAACTTAATTATGAGCCTTTTTTGTTGTTATTATATTTGTCTAGATTAATGTAGATTAAGTGGAAGCAGACTTTTAAATGGACAAGAAATTAAAGAAAGAGTGGTCTAATATTTTTTTCCATGACTGTATATGTATATACTTCAAAGTACCTTCATATTATCCCTTGGAGTGCCCTCAAGTCAACCCCAAAGAAAAGGAAGTATGAATGTAAAACACCCATCTGACTTGAAATCAATTTGCCCTGCAGCTATTCCACTTCCTTGCACTGACAATTTTATTTAGAACCTCAAACACCTCTGTGTTTGTGCTTCCTGATTTTCTCCACACCAGTATATCAGTAATAATGAATCCCAGGTTTACATTTATATGAATTGATTCCAAATAAATTAGAAATATAGCAATTGGCTGAATGTTGATCGGTACTGATTGGCAACTGGTCAGTGAAGCCTTTTCCGTATGCAGATAGAAGGCCCCCACTCTGTGTTTTCATACCAGTATCATATGGAGCCACAATAGTCTCAAAAAGAACACACGTGTAAACACGGATCTGCGTGCGTAATCTGAGAGAGAACACACAAACAATGCTTAATACGTCAAAATACATTTGTGAATTCTTCTAAATACGTTTGTGAAATGTGGTACACGCATGCAAATCGTGCTTTCAATTTGTGAAACAACGTGCACACTAATTTGTATTTTTGAGATTCGTCTTACGCCGACCAGATTTGTGAGTGTAATTTGCACCGTCACTCCGTCACCTGCCAATCAGAAGTTTCACTCGTTTGCCAATCACACGGCAGTGTCCCCACGAGGGTCTGTCTGTGACGTCACTGAACTGCGTCCAAAAACCAAGTTCACGTCCTACAATAATTGCAAGCATTCAAGTGTAAGTATCATGTGATAACATGCTTAAATACTTACACTCAAACGCTCACCATTGCAGCTTCCAGACGCCATTATTGTAGGACGTAAACTTAGTTGTTGGACCCAGTTTAGTGACGTTAAAGAATATGCACGCAGATCCGTGTTTACGCGCGTGTTCTTTTTGAGACCATTCTGGCTCCATAGTATCAGCTCATATTGGAATAGGAAATGAAGACAATATTGAATAGCCACAATAACAATAATAACAAAAAATCATCCTGACATCCTGAAAAGCTCTGAGGCAATGTTTCGGTCACTGGTTTGGAAATCATCAAGATCGACAAGAACTTGAATCCATGCCGAATTTGGATGTTTGGATGGATGTAAATTTTATTTAAACTGCACAAAAAAAATAAAGGGAACACCTTAAACATCATGATGTAACTCACAATTAGCACAAAGTCACCATACCAGTAAAACACAGGCGAGAATGGGGTGTTGCTTATGCCTTCTACAAGATGCAGAAAGATCAGGTTGGGACTCCACAATCAGTGGCACTTGTGTTGTTTCTTAGCAGTGGGTTCACCATCTGCAAGAAGGTTCACAAGAAGTGCAGTGCAGTCTGATCTGGGTGTTAGTCCTGGGGGGGACAGGCTCCATAGAGTCCAATATTTAATCAACTTGTTTGGAGATTCTGGGTGTCTTGGTCTTGGTCAAAAGAGCGGACAAGGATGGATGGATGGATGGATGGAGGGATTGCTCCATACCACATATTGCAGTATCCAACACTTTTAATAACAGTCCTACAAACTATATGACTACTCTGCAACATCCATCCATCCATCCATCTTCATCCACTTATCCGGAGCCGGGTCGCGGGGCAACATTCGGAGGAGGGACACCCAAACTTCCCTCTTCCTAGACACTTCCTCCAGCTCATCACATAGTCGCTCCAGCGTGTCCTAGGTCTTCCTCTGGTCTCCTCCCAGTGGTACATGACCCAAACACCTCCCGTGGGAGGCGTCCAGGGGGCATCCGATGTAGATGCCCATCTTAGTGCCAATGGCACAATAATCTACTCATCTTCTCTGCAGGACAGCATACATCCTGTCTCTTATACACATCTGACGTAGCGAGCCAGGGACTGTTTGGGCAGGAAGGCACGGACCTCGTCCACGGCGTTGTGGTTTCCCAGGAACACCTGGGAACACAGCGTCAACCAACCTGTGACCACCTGATCTGAATCAAAGCAGAGGTCCAGTATGGAGGGCACCCGGGTCACTTAGTCACCTTCTGCTTAGAACCCTCCTTCACTGGAATCCAGTCTTCTCCGTTGGAGCTCAGGTCCATGGGGGGATCCCAAGGCGTTCCCAGGCCAGCCGGGCAACATAGTCGCTCCAGCGTGTCCTAGGTCTTCCCCTGGGTCTCCTCCCAGTGGGACATGACCCAAACACCTCCCGTGGGAGGCGTCCAGGGTGCATCCGATGTAGATGCCCAAGCCACCTCAACTGACTCCTTTCGATGTGGAGAAGCAATGGCTCTATTCCGAGCTCCTCCCGGGTGACAGAGCTCCTCACCTTATCTCTAAGGGAACGTCCTACCACCCTGTGGAGAAAGCTCATTTCCACCGCTGTTATCCGGGATCATGTTCTTTCGGTCATGACCCAAAGTTCATGACGATAGGTGAGAGTAGGAATGTAGAGTACTTTAAGTAAGTACTCTGCAACATATTAACTTTATTTATTGAAAGAAAATTAAAACAAGGGTGGGAGTGATGGCCTAGCGGTTAAGCGAGCAGTCTTGGGTTTACAAGGCTGCCAGGTTGCTCTGATCATAGCACCGTCCAGACCCTCATAACTTCTAGTGGGCTCACCACCCACAGGAAGGATGGAGAAGTGTGATTTGGGTGGTGGCAGCTGCCCCTGCAACATGGCCTCTGACAAACAGATGAAGATGAATAAACAAGAAAATAAAAAGGACCTTCTTAACATATTCAAAAGTGTTTGTGTAACTTTTGTGTGCGGTGGTCCCTATACTTTAACAGACGGCCCTGGGAGAGAATATATATAAATAAGGAAGCAGGAGGTGATTAAATAAAGTTAGAGTAGAACTGTGAGTGTGTGTATCATGATGAGCCAGCGAGGAAGAAGCTGTAGACTTTTTGCCTCTCCTAGAGTGCCTTGGTCCATAGTCCCTTAGTGTGCCGCCTTACCCCCCAGAGGGCCTGTTGTTTAGGGGTTGCACTGGCACCGAGGCCTTGATGAATTTCTGCCCGTCAACAAATTAAGAGTTGCTATTGTTGCTGTGACAACAAGGCATCCGGGTCTCCGTGGGGAGCACCATGGAGACCAGTGACAGAACTCCAGAATTCTCCTAATCATCCCCAGCTGTCAGGAAGCACCTGGCCTGACACCTCTGCTTAAAACCTGTCTCCCAGGCATAAGATAATTACAAGTGCCAGCAGAGGAAGAGAGGCAAGGCAGGAAGAAGGAGGGAGGAGAGAAAGAGAGGAGTCTTTCTTGTAAGTGGCTGTGTTAGAAATGGAGTGCAGGAGCTTTTCAGACAAGTTGCCATTGAAGTAGAGGAAGTGTTCAAAGACAGAAGTGGAGTAGAGAGTGGGGAGGTGTCTGGGGTGTCTCCCCTCTTCCCTGCAGAGTGGGCCTGGGAGGGGGGTCCCTAGATAGCGCTGCGGGGGACAGGTGAGGGACGGAGCTGTCACTGCGCCCATGTTCACACACACATTCAGAAGACAGAGACTGTTTGACTGGTCCAGTACAAGTGTTTCATGGATTGCACCACATTTTGGAGGCTAACAGTTTGTGGAGTGTGTGTAGAAAAGTTGGAGGAAAGTTGGGAAAGCTGCCGAGTGTCCTGTGTATGATTCTGGGGGTAAATAGAGTAATGGCTTGGAGAAAGTTCCAGAGAGCTTACGAAACAAAAAATAACCCTGCGGTGCTGACACGCGGAAGTGACCCTCGCATTGTAACAAACAAAGAAAAACAAACGCGCCCGTGTTACGCTGCTCCTCACTCTAATCACTCTGATTTCTGCGTGCAAAACTCAGAGCCAAATTAAATGTACTGAGCTGCGTTGGAAGAGCAATACACACACACACACACACACACACACACACTGATGTCTCATTACAGGCTATCACTTCCTCTAGCAGTGGGGCCTTCCCTCAGACTAACGCTCCTGTCATCCAAACCACATGGGGCTAAATTATTCAAATACTCCTCCTTCCTCTCACTCTTCCTCTCCCATTCTCCTGCTCCCTTTCCATTTCTCCCTGCCGACACTATTTTGACACTCGTAATTTGTTTTTTAATTGCTGCCAGTTTAAAGGAAATCCCTTCCATTAATGACGCCTACTGCACTAAATGGTGTCAGAGCCGAGAGAAGCAGCGGAGTGCGGTGAGTTTTGGCAGCCAAAGGCCGCACACGTGCAACAGAGACAGTTTTGCGGATCTCAGGCGCTGGTACTGCCACGGAGGTTACACTACAGTAGGCGAAAGGATTCAAGGATTCAAGGAAGGTTTATTGTCATTGCAACACATGTTAGACTGAGAAAGAACTTGTCACAGAGTTTAAACATCTAAACATTTTGTCTGGACTTTTTATTTATTAACATTGCAGTTGACACAGCAGAATAACAAGGCCCCTTAGTTGAAGATTTCTCCTAAGAGTGAGCAGGGATTTATACACAGAATAAAATTCCACTGATGAATATTTCAAGGTAAAGCTCATTAATTCACATGCATCAAGCAGGGTTATGAACAGGTGAAACAATGTCAATATTTATTCACTTCAAATTATGTAGGAAAACAGCTTCACCTCTCTGTGAAGATTATCCTGAATGATAATAATCATGTTTTTAATTTTTTTAAAAGATAAAAAAATAGATCTCTATTTCTGAATGACCTCACCTTGATTCGTCTAATATATTTATATGTATAAGACCAATACACTATATATATGACTGAAGAATATTGCTGAGAGTGTCCTTGTGTAAATAAATCAAGATTATAGTAAATAAATTACTCGTTGGCTGAAGGATGTTAGGTCAATGCTAAAGCTCCACTAATTATTTTTCCCCCATATGATACATGTCCTTAATGTATTGCTGTTAAATGCATGAAGTGATCACACACATATTTTTAATATTTGAAAAAAATATATATATTTTTACAAGATAAAAAAATATGTTCATTAAATGTAACTTTTTAGAAACCTATTTACAAAAGAATGAATGCATTTCAAAGGAAATGTCTTGATGATGTCACAGATGAAATAAACATCCACCGGCCCGAACCTGAGCTAAATAAATACTGACTTGCATGAGAGAAGAGAAAAAAAAATAAAAAGAGCGCGGCTCGGACAGAGAGTGGGTAAAAGAGGCTGGGTTAAGCTCTGTGATGGAACCGTACTGCTATCTTAAATGAGGAATCCCACATGAAGGTCTGGATTAACCAAATTTAATCCCTCATCAAACAGACAATAACATCACAGACTAATCCCTCCCCAATTCTCAGATTGCTGTTCTCTTCTTGGCAGCAGAGAAGGGGCCGGCGGCGGCCCATTGAGCTGTCCTCCACAGTCACCTTTGGATTAGAAACCCTAAACTCAGCTGCTGGTCAACAACGTCTTTCCAAGATGAACCGAAATGTTAACATTTGGACACAGGGAGGTCAGAAATATGACAAAAAATGTGTTTACATCTAACAATAACAATGTCATGTGTTATTTTGTTAAGGTTAATGCTGCTTTAAAAAAAGTATTAAGATAAATTAAATTAGATGATCCAGATCACATGACTGCCATGGCCTTAATTGTTCAACAAAACAGCTAATTAGTGATTTAGATAAATGTAATTACCTCTAACAGTGAGTACCCAGGAGTAAACAAATATGTTCATCAAGCAAATAAAGGATTACTGTGCATGTACTCACTTTCCTCCTTCACCCATCTCATTCTTTGGGGAAAGGCAGAGAACAACTGTGTGTGAACCAGTGGGGGAGAAGCAGAGAACCCGTGAAACAGGAACAGAGAGAACAGGAGTCGGAGTCGAAAAATGCTGAATGTGGCTTTTCCCTGGCAGCTGGATGAGCCATTTCCTTAGATAAAATAGGATAATACTCTTTGGGAATACATGTTTATCAGAGAAATATTTATTTCCTCGCTTGCTTACTTTGCAATCTGTGAAGAGATTACTTTGGCCATTTCCAGCGCAAACTCCAGGAGACTTGTTATTGTTTTAAACAAGTTAAAATGGTAAATTGACAGAAGTTTTTTTTTTTCCAGGGATAAGTTTTTCTTAAAGGGGGGAATAATATTTGGTGTAATTTGACTGAGGTGAAGTTTTAATACAATCACATACAAAGTGAGTTATACTGGATAAAAAGATTTAAGAAATACATTGGTTAAAGAGGCAAAGCGGTTAGGCAGGAGTTTTTATTCCAATGTGATAAATGTGAGTGTTAAAAACTGGAACTCCGATTACACCGGTGTGCGGTTTATACTCGCAGAGAATATAGGTACAAGTACACAGCTGTAGTTTTTTTTGGAGTTGCACGTTCTGAGGTGAACATATACTATTATTTTCACTCTCATCTGATCAGTTGTGTCAATGCTCCCTTTTTACTCTTTTTCTGCCATCTTTAATTTTAATTTTCTTTCTGCTAAAGTGATGAAGGCAGCAATAGTTGAATGCTTAAATGCATTGTTTCTCACCGGCATATTTACCCCAAAACACACACACACATACTGCAAACTGTCACAGTTACATACACACACATTGCTATATCCTAATCAATCTGAAAAAAAAGAAATAAAAATAAAAAGATATTTTTAAATGATTATTTCAATATATTTTACATCTACTTTCCTTTTGTATCTTTACATGTATTAAATGTCACATGTGTGCTTAATTTCATGTCATCATTTACTAAAATGGCTCTTCTTTTTTTTAAGCTTATATATAAAGAATAAAAATGCACTGAAATATAAAAAAAAGACATCATGGCCTAAACTGAAAAAAAGAAAATGAGGAAACCAAAACAATGATTAGAAGCATTGCATTTATGTATCTAAACCAAACCCAACTGACATTTCATAAAATAATATTAATATTTCATCTTTTTTACAATTTATCTAGCAAATTACAAAAATCTACATTGTAGATCTCCAATTATGTCTATATATTCATTGATAATGTGCAGGCCTACTGGCCTAGTGAGAGACCGTAATATTAAATATGTTCTGTCATATAAAACACAAAGTGCATTTAAATCAATTTTCTGCTGCTATTGAATCCTATCCAAATTCTGATCTTTATAACCTGGATCAAGTACAGTTGCCACAAAGTGCATAGGATCCAGATAGATCTGAGTGAAACTTGTGCTGACGGACATCATGTTCTAAGCTTTAGTGCCGCGATAAAAGGAAGACCATCTGCTGCAGATACAGAGGAGCCGATCTCTTCAGTGTGCTGCTCAAACGAGGCAAGAAGAGAGAACGTTCTGTGTCAGGACTTGCTGGTGTGAAGTATTTGTTGTGGGAGAGCTGCATGGAGCCAAGACTGACGTCCTCTCATTTTCAGCAAAGTGTTTGGGATGGTTGGTTTTCAGATCCATCCCCTCTTGAAATTTCTGCATGTTTCGCAAATCGTTATCTTTGGGTCTTTGTCCAGCGACACTTTCAGACAAGCCTGCAGGGGGCACTGGTCTTTGTTCGAGTCATGTTAACTTCCTGTTTCCTGCGGTGTTTCAATCATAACTGTCGTCCTGCATCATTGTATATGCAAACCTAGTGTATATACAAGGAATATACATGTACTACAGTGGTTACATTCTGTAAAAAAACAAACAAACAAATGGTATAGTTTCAGTGGTGCAGGAAGTAGGTAGGACCCTCTCTTCAGTGGTGAGACAGAGTTTTTTAACCAAGAATTAAAAAACAGGATCTGGGAGCAACTGAGAGACAAACAAAAGAGGCTAGAAAGGCTAAACAGAGACATATACTCAGGACATATACTTAGGATATAGAATTTGTATATACTATATTTATTCCATATCCCAAATAAATGTTACTGATGTGTGTAATGTGCCGCATGATGTACATGTTAGTTTGGCTGTATGTATAAATATGCATGTGTATGCATATATATACACACACTACTGGTCGAAGGTTTTGGAACAACCTAATTTTTTTCAGTGTGTTTACTAGAAATTTTGCCGTTTAATGTGTCATTGCACTCAGACGTAAAGGCATAGTACAAAAAAGCAACTGTAGTCAAAAGAAGAAATTATGGAATCAATTTATAGACCAAAATGTATTCAAAACTGTTGACTCATCAAAGTAGCCACCTTTGGCAGATATTCTTTTTACAATAGAAATCAAATATTTTTCAGAAAGTTCTTCCCATGTCTGTTGCAGAAGTTCCCATAAATGTATGGAACTTGTGGGTTGCTTTGCTTTCACTCTTCTGTCCATTTCATCCCAAACCAGCACAATGGGCTTTAAGTCTGAAGACTGTGCTGGCCACTCCATGTTTTGGACTTGGACTTATAATTTGGGTTTTGCTGTAAGATGAACCCCTGACCAACTAGACCCATACCAGAGGGTATCGCATGGCCCTGCAGGATGCTGTGGTAGCTGTTTTGGTTCAGGGTGCCTCTGAACCCTGTATTCCATGTTTGACAGTTGAAGCCACCAACTGTGGAAGCATCATTTCACCTGCTCTACGCCGTACAAACGTCCCGCGTGCATGAGAATGTAAACTGTATTAAAACTGAAAAACCTAGAAAATCCAAGAATACTTACATCGAGGACAACTGGACGGAGTAGGTTTCTTGAAGATGTTTCATCCAGGAAGCTTCTTCAGTTCTTCAGCCAAGGTCAGGATGACCTAGATAACAGAGAACTCACCATGGTACTTTCTTGATGTTTCCTTCTTGTGTATTACACCACTTCAGTTTGCTTTTTTATTTACTCATTGTCAGTTTTCTTTTATTTGTGAGGTCAGAGTCATCGTGATTGTGTGTTTTTGGTTAACGAAGCCCCTCAACACTAAAGAACATCATGATGGAGTTTAACTTCACCGGCGGATGATTAACACAAGGACGAGTTGGAAATCAGCTTTCCGGAATTTGAAAATTATTCCACAAACTGCAAGACCTAGTTTTTCATCCTGCACCTGTTAAAAAAAGTAGGGTTTTATTTTTCATCTCACTGTTTAATTTTTTTACTGTCATTCTTTTAATATAATACTATCTTAGGTGAGTGTAAAATGTTCTCTCGAGTCCTGTGCACCTGCAGTAACAAGAATCCACCAAGACCAAAACTCAGACGCTTTTTTTAAATTTCTGGCTTATCTTCATAATTTTCTTACAGGGAATCACAAAACTCTTTCCAATGTGAAAGTGCTTTGCAGCGTGTGCAAGTCTATTCTGCCATGCCCTAGTTTTTTCCCTCTAAGCTAATGCTATTTAGCCTATGCTGCGTACTTCAGTGGTTTAATAACTTTGTATTATTTAGAAACTCAGTATTATTTTTCTATCGCCCATATTTATCTGATTCCAATGTCATTTCCCATTGTGATTTGGTGACATGCAGCGTGTGTGAGGTTCTGTGTTGTTTTGTTCAGACAGGGGTCAGTGCAGTAGTAATGCAGCTCAAGCAGACTAATGGCAGACTGGCTGCCAAAACCAGTAAAACAGCCCCCGCTGATATCAGTTATTAATATTTAACAGTCCACTATTAAAGTTTAAAGTGGTTGAGATGGAGCTGCATGGAAAAGAGGCTACTTCACCATCACCGGCCATACAGCTCAGTAAACAGGTTCACTAAACCCTTGACAGTGTTACAGTGTGGATTTAGGGATTTGGAGGCAGTAGTGTGTGAGACTTTACTATGTGGACGTAACTGTAGGGGCAGAAGATGCTATTTCTGATAAATGTATATTTCTTTCCTTCTGCATAACACTGCTTCTTATGTACATAAATCCAGTACAGTGAAGCCTCTAGATCCAAAGCAGCACCTCTTAATCGATACTAACTTATTCATTATATTTCATCCTCTTTTCTGTCCCCACGTCTCGGTGGCAGCAATCTCCACCACAGCCACCCAAATAGTACTGCTCCCTGCTGCGAGCCTTCCTGTAGGTGGTGAGCCCACTGGAAGTTGTGTGGGTCAGGACAGTGCAATGATCACAGCACCACAGTGACAGCCTGGCAGCTGGTGGACTAGCACCTGAATCCTCGGGAACCCAAGTGTACCTCCTTAGCTGAAAAATAAAAATAACTAAAACAAAATGAATTGTTCCTGCCCCCAGAAACCAACATCACCATCAAAAACAATGCAAAACAAACAAAATATTAATTTATGAAAAGTATATTCCTTCAAAAATGGGTAAAATAACCTAGCTAGAAACAGTGGACAGGACAGGACTAGGGGTGAAAACTTGACAGAGGTGTCCTTGTATCTAAAGGAAATCTTGCAAAGCCTTGTATCCTTGGCCTTTTGTCGGAAACTGCAGCATGAATTTCTCATGTAAGGAGATGACATTTCAGGACCTGGTGAAAGACTCCAAGCCTCACAATGACAAGGAGTTTGCTCTGCTTTCCTTTCCGTTCCTTTAGGGCAGTGGTTCTTAACCTGGGTTCTGATCGAACCCCAGGGGTTCAGTGAGTTGGTCTTAAGGGTTCGGTGGAGCCTCTGCAGCGGAGGTCAAGACACAGCGAAGGTCAAGACACACCGACTCACCCAATCAAAAGTAGGGTTTGGTGAATGCGCATATGAAACTGGTGGGGTTCGGTAGCTCCAACAAGGTTAAGAACCACCGCTTTAGGGTACGAATACCTGTAGAGAGGAGTATTCATCCAGACAGATCCAGACTCCAGAGTGTAGAACACAAGCGCTCAAGTGAGAAAAAGAAGAGGAGTTAATGAGACCAAAAGGTATATGGGTATGTTATGGTACAACGTGGGTAGTGTCAGACATGTTGGGAATAGTACCTTAAGGTAGGTGCGCTAGATAGCATAGTCAAGTCATAGTCAACTTCCTATGGATTTTTTTTACTGTTAGTAACCTGTGTCAGTACTCTGCGTACCATGGGAGTATCCCTAGCAGTGTAGGCCTACGTTGGCATACTGAAGAAAAAGCTCAATAAAATTGGGTTTTAGGTTTTAATTTGAGGTTGAGGTTGTGTCTGTCATTGGAACACTACAGTGTAACTGGTATAAATACGGGCGTACTGTGCTATTTTTTTTCCATTTGTAGCATCAATATGCCGCTTGCACTGTACGAGTGAATCTCACGGGCAATCAGTTCACAGCTCATGCTGTCACACTGTACGATCTGTGATTGGACTGATCAGATAAACAAAATATGATGTAATGTCAATGAAGACGAGGATGAAAGAAATGACATGATGTATGGACAGTTGTTACAAATGCAAAAATAAGCAAGAATACCAATGTGATCCACTTAGGAGGAGGATGAAGCTGGTTGTGGGAGCTTTGCCATGCTGCTCCCTGTTGTTTACCTGTTTATCTTCCTATCAATGTTAATGCATGTACAATGTGGCATGGTGGGGAAAATGCTTTATTTTCTCATGGTGGGGTGGACAGACCCGGGTCCGGTCTTCCGATGGTCATGCAACTGATAAATTGCACATTGTACCCTGGCTGTTAGAAGGTGGTGCTGCAGAGGTGAAAGTTGATACCCTTGCCTTCCAATCTACTTCTAAAGACTCAGGTTATCACCTTGTTTCCGCCTTGCATTGTTAGAACAAAGTAAGGTTATAGAATACACACATATTTCGTACACAAATCTATAAATTGCTTTGGCACTAACTGCAATCCACGTTCTTTTTGGCATGATAACTTATTCCCTTTAAAGATGTAATGAAATAATGTAATAACTGTACCCACCCTGACGTCTGCATGAGCAAGGTGTTCAGTTTAAATCAACGAAAACGGTTGGAGAATTTTGAAGCTAAAGGAAAAAGCCACTTAAAGGCATTTTCTTTTTAATTCCATCATCTTACTTTTACTTCTATTGAACTAAGAATTGTGACCCCTGTGTAACATTTCGAGGTAAGCAACTCAAAGCAAGGTTAAAACCAGGTAGAACGGCTGTGTGAGAATTAGAGGTGTTCCAACCTGCTCATGGAAAGGTTCTATAAAAGAATAGGCCTGTTGGCTGAAAGTGAGCATGAAAAATACCCCACCTCCACAATGACCCACATCATCCATTATATGTGGTGATTATGAGAATAGAACTGCCTTATGGGTAGCCACAATTCCAGGAAACAATAGCTCACTGTCACTGCGTTTTAACCATAGGATGACCAGCTTCATTACATCTGATTTCTGAAGTCTCGCCAAAGTCTCACCAGGCGTTGTTCTAGTTGTTTCACTGACGCTCTGCATCACCTGCATTGACCCGACTCAATTTATATTCAGACAAATGAACCAACAATACCACACACAGACAATATGAAAGAGGTTATGACCAGAAAGAGAGATTGAGAGCGAGAGCAAAGCTGACAAGGTTTGTGATAGATGTGACCGCACATGATACTGGATCATGTACCGACTCATTCATCTTTCACATAAAAAAGGGGCTTGGAATAAGAGATGTGTCTTTTCCAAAACTGCTTCACGTCAAACCGTGCTCCCCATACATAATTCATCAATGCAAATTACAATGTTATGTTTTTCTTTTTTCAAAAATATGAGGAGAACCTAAATCTCTGCTAAAATTAGTCTTTTAATGAAATTTCCAGGAATGCAAATACAGGTAAAGGACTGAGCGTTACTCACCCGGGATTTAAACCAAGTTGGTCTTATCTTAATAGCTGATCTCAGTCCAGTGGAGCTGGTATTAAGTCTGTCCGTCGCAGCACGGAGCTCAACACAATCACAGCTTTCCCCTTCTTTAGCTTAGCCCTCTCTAGTGACCTAAAAAAAATTACCATGTGCACAAACGTGCGCACACACACACAGAAGAACTCATAACCGAGCATTTCCTTCAAACACGCCTCAGTGCTTCCCATTATGGTGGTTCCTCTATTGGTATTCCATATGCAATTATAGTAAGTTAGTTATTGATGCTAATATGTCTATGTAATCCCTCTAACAAGTGGAGAGGTAAAAAAAAAGTTTATCAAGTCACATTTAAGACACATTTATATATTCTGAAGAAATGTTTGATGTGCCAGTTTCACACAGAATATTAAAAAAGAGTTCTTTTTGTTTAACATCCCTAACAAGGCTAAAATAGAATGAAATATGTAAAGTGTAGAAAGTTCATCAACTGTTTATATATATATATGTATGTGTGTGTGTGTGTGTATATATATATATATATATATATATATATATATATATACACATATATAATAAATTGTGACTTACAAATAAGTCATTACAGAAAAGAATACAGAATCCCCCAAATTTGCAATGTGTAGCAGCGCTTGGCAAAATTAGGAAAAAATATGTATTTTCGGAAACATCCAGATTGTTAATGAGAATAATCTTTGACTGGTTATGATAAATGGAGACCTAAATAAGGGAGGCTGGTTGAAGAGGCTGAGAGAAATGGCCACTGACTACAGTGTAATAATATAAGACAAGCATATTTAACTGCTGACACACACAGGAGTTGCAACTACTCCTTACTGAAGGACCACATTCTCCGGACTAAAAGTAACACCTAATTTTATCCTTCCACTGTTTACATCTCAGACTCAGCATATATATATATATATATACATATATATATATATATATATAGTGTATAAGAGACAGGTGTGTGTGTGTGTGTGTGTGTAACCCTCTTTTACCACCGGCTCATTTATTAAATGCACTGCATTAAGACAAGAATTTCACCATTTTGGTAAAAGGAACATCTCAAAATTAACAATAACCGTCTACGGTAATGTCAGGGATGGCAACAGGAAATTTTGATTTCATCTGAAATGTCTGGGGGTCTTGGGGGCGGTGACCCAAGTCAGGTCCAGGGTGAAGCCTGGTGGGGGGATCAGGGGAGCGTTGCTGAAGGTTTTTATGCATTTTTTTTTTTTTATGCATTATGTTAAGCGTTTTTGAGTAACATGAAAAGCGCTATATAAAACTGATGCATTATTATTATTATTATTATTGTTTTCACACTCATTTTTAAAGCAATTAAGGCAGTATTTCCCTGAAATTAATATTATGAAAACATCAATAAAATTCAAAAACAGTCAATGAAACGTTCAACTTTACTGAATACTCACAAAAAAATTATGACAATTAACATATTTGTAGTTCATATTAATATGCTGATGATATCTTTAGTTGAATATGAAGCTTTTATTTTACTAAGTCGAGTTGAAAATGTCAATATCAATTTACTACTTGTACCCTACTTCAGATGCGTTGGCCCTACATATCCTATTTGATAAACAAATATCTGCGAAAATAAATAAATATAAAGAAAAATAAAAAGTAAGTAGACCTACCTCTGAATGAACCTGTCTGTCAGCTACAGGGGTGAGTGGTTGCGACTGCAGGCTTTGTGAAGTGCTATGTCTAGTTGGACCTACTGAAGTTCCCCAGTGTGTCGTGTCAACAGTGTTAGCAAAACTCGCAAACGACGATTTCACAAAAGCAGATCCCAAAAACGAATTACTCCGATGACGTCCTATATTTAGTAGCCAATCACAGCTCAGCTTACAAAATGCCGCATAAGTTTTACTTCCGGTTTTAGCGAGAACGTTCAAGATAGATAAACACTGTTTATTCGGCACAATTTTTATGCGAAAATGAGGGTATCCTTGGTGACAGCAATAAATATAGGTATCTCACCCCCCCCTAAAATTTTCTCAACGGAGCAATGCAAGAAAACAGCATAAAGGTTATACACAAACAACAACAGGAACACCCAAATACTTTTGTATTGTTCAGTCTCCGTAATAATAACCTGAGTGCACTCGTTTGGTTACGTTGGCGCGCTTTAGTTGGAGCTTATGAAACGTCGTTAGCCACAGTACCTCCACGGGTGGACGAAGTTCACCAATAACGCCCCTCGATGGATGTCGCGATTCCACGAAACCAGCACTCAGCAACCAACCTCTGTGTTGCTGTAACACAACCTCGACATGGCTTTGATGACCCGAAAAATTTTTCCCTGCAACTTTGACGAAGTCTCCCTTCCAACGTTTTGGCGCTGAGCCGTTCCCTTAGCTCTCCATGTCCCCTCCTGGTTCCTCTTCTGCCGTCTCCCACACTTCTCCCCTGCCAGAAGTGGAAACAACCCCAGATGAGAAACTGACATCACAAATTACTTTTTAACCCCATTTTACAACACATTAACACATTTTTATAAACATCACATTTGTATCAAATTATTATTTATGTAACTTTAAATCACCAACAGAATCATATTATTATGTCTTAACCCTTGTTTCAATTAAACAAAACAATAAATACACTGATATTTATCAGAGTATTGAATATACATACATATATATATATATATATATATATATATATATTTGACCTTGTTATTTTCACAATGAGAGCCACTAGAAAGCATATAGTTGAAGTCCAACTTACATTTTCTTCCTCTTGCATTATGCATTTTAGTTGGTGCGACCTATACTCCAGAGAGACCTTAAGCCCAGTAATGACTGAAAACTGTAATAACAGTAAAATAACAATATAGTAAATTTTAGGAGGCTCAGAAAATCACATCAGACTAAATATATCCAGGCTTAACTAATTCAGCCTCATAAGATCTGCTCAGCATTCTACTGCAACACCTTAAGGAACCTCAAACAGAAGAACAGCTGACTCTTCTCTGAGCCTCCAGAGAGTTAATTGGTCAACCAGTGTGCTGTGAATAGGTTGGAACCACAACATGCAGCCACTTTGATATATTTGCCTCAGGAGTTGCTACAGCAGATCATTGGCCTTGAACTCACCCTCTCCCCTAACTCCTCTGTCGTACCACCTTTGTGTCTTATTTCCTTCACCCCTTCAACTTGTCCACCACTTTCCTGGGAAGTCTGACTTCCCTTGAACCAATTTGTCCCTTGTCATCCATACATCCAAATCCAACTTAATTGTCCCAGACACTGTCTCTGGAACAATAATCTTAGCAAGTGTCCTTTTTGTCTAAACAAATAAAACCTCAACTAAAAGTGGGCTAGGTAAATCTATCACAACATTCTCGTTGATTATTTGAACAATGGTCAATTTTTTTGTTGTTGGTGACTGTTTTAGGCTTTTTATATCTTCTTTTGTGGCCTGAAAAAGCCTTCAGTTGTAGTTGTAGTTTACCTTTATGTTGGGATCATTGTTCTCTTGGTTAGAAGCGCCCAGTAGTCCATGCTATAACATGCAAAAAGGGTTCAGTTGTAAGCAACTGGACTTCTTCTCTAAGTTGAAAGATGTTTCATACCTCAACTGAGGAACTTAATCAGTTTCTGGTCGATGGAGGGAACTCTAGTAGTTCTACTCCCCTAGACCAGTGGTCTCCAACCTTTTCTGTACAGTGGACCGATTTAATGTCTGACAATATTTTCACGGCCCGGTGTAGCAGATATAAACAAAATAAAATGATAAGATCGGCATTAAATACGAATTAATAAATACTGTTGTATTTCCTCTATAATAATAAAAATTATCGTATATCCACTGTGTAACCATGACAAACTTTATTAGTTTCACACCAACAACAGAACATCACATGAGCAACATCCTTTCTGCCCCAACACAATGAAACACACTCTGGTCGATGCGGTAACGTTTAAACATACCTTCAAAATAAGACACAACACAAAAACAAAGTGTATGAAAATACTCGCGACTCACAGCAAGACTGAATCAATGGAAGTGTGCTACTTAGGTCCAGTTTGTTCCGTAATTTTGTTTTGGCGGTCATCACTGCAGAAAACCCTGCTTGACACAGATCCGATGTCGGAAATGGCAACAAGGTTTTCAGTGCTGTTCTCGGGGTACTCTGCCATGACTTTAATTGGCAGAGTTGATGTCTTGAATAGACGTTTAAGGCCCACGTCATTTGCGATCTCCAGCAGTTGATCTTTTTTTAATTTAGCAGGATGTATCACATGACTTACGGTGTCTAGCACTTGATATGCGTAAGTGAGACGGATGTAACAGAGGATCCAGCCACTTTTTTAAGAATAAAACATCATTAGGACTCGGACAATGAATCAAACAAATTATGTGTATTATTTTTTTTTTCTGTGCGGCCCGGTACCAACTGACCTATGGTCCGGTACCGGGCCACGGCCCGGGGGTTGTGGACCACTGCTCTAGACCACTCCCACTCTCATGCTGCTGTGGAAAATAAGGTACCAGATTGATAAATGTATCGGCCAATCTCAACATTCTTCAAGGGTTTATTTCTTCTGCGAGTAATATTTTTGAGCAGAAGGACAATGACAATATAAATTTATATTATAATTTGAACAAGTTTGGAGGGCCAGACTAAAAGACACAGGCCTTAGTTAACCTGGGTTTGAGTATTGGACTTTGATAACACACTACAGTTCTCTTCAAAATATTTGACCACTTTTTTCCTCATAGACCCATTTTAGGGAAACAAGTGAGAACAAACATATTACGAGTGACACCAATGACTGTAGGTTTATGATCTCTTTGCTCTCTTTCGCCTTCTTTAGTTTTCTTTAGTCTGTCTATGTTGGCCTCCCTGGGATGGTGAGAAGGTGCCGTCATAGGGATCATACCGTTCCTTTCATCGCGACACCATTGTATCTTTGGCTAGTCCAGTTCAGTTTTGAAGAAGACCACAGTGACTTCACTCTATTTCCACACAAAGTGACTTGGAGTAACTGGCAGAGATAACTAGTAATTACATCTATTAAAAATGTGCATTATTTTACCCCGGCATTAAATAAACTAGCGAGGCAGAAAATTGTCAAGTTTTATCCTCATCCTTATATACCCATGTGAAGTGGAGTTTTTTTTTTTTAAGTGAGTGGCATGAACCACTTCGGAAAAACGAAAAAATACTTTCCCTTACCATGTGCAAATACTGCTACATATTAGAGCTAGTGGAATCATTGGATATTCAGTGTCTGTCATTCCTACATAATTGACCATGTGTATAATAAGTATTATATAAATATAAATGTACATATGCATATATATATCCATATATCTGTATATATCTATATATATGTGCCTACTCACCTTGGTCTTTTCACAGTCTTTTTATATGAGTCTGCCACTGTCCCAGTCACTGGGGATCCATTGTGTGGCTGTGGCAGAAAGAGTGATAGAAGTCTTTAGAAAGGAACAGAGCTCTTCATAGATTAGACTCCATTAGCATTTAAGGTACTAACATAAATTCCTCCCAAAGTGAAGAGGAGGCCTGGGACAATGCAATAGGATTAATGGGAGTCCGAGTCTGACTGATGGTGGGGTTGTAAGATAGAATGGCTTGGGTACAGATGGACAAAATTTTCAAATGGAACATTCATAAATAATGGTTTCAATGATGTTAAAAAGGTCCTGTGAGCCACATCGTTGACAACCAAAGAGCGCAGAGGTGAAAGAAACAATATGATTGTAAGGTTTGAAGGATCAGAAGGGGAGTTGGTCAGGTCTGTGACTGGGGTGCGGCCAACATCCCCGCATTTAATGAGGTCACCGTGAGGAGACGGAGAGTTTGTTGCAAGAAAGAAAGGAAACAGTTTTCTAGTTGCATGGTTTAGTTTTTAAGTGAAATGTTTTCCAATCTGTGGTCTTTTGTCTCTGTTATAATATTTACAGATGGGACATCTCAAGGATACCTGATATATCATATGTAGACATACAATAGAAATAAGTACAAATCCGAGTTAGACTTCATAAAAGCAAAAATGCTTTTGCAGCTAACTGCAGTATAAGGTGAAGGGCAACAGGGGCAAGTAAAAGGGTAAAGTTGACGTTTTAAAGTTTAGTGATTTCCTCACAGACACAAGTAATTGTCAATAGCATCTTTTAGCACATCCACAATTTACCAGGCTTTTAGTCAAATAGATCTTTGTAAATGACAAAAGTTGAAAAAGGTTGATATAAATATGGAGAAATGAGTACATACAGGCCAAGAATTTACAAATAATGTATAATTCTTCTGTTCAGCTTCTTATTCTTCATCACTTACCCTTTGTTGTCATCATGGTTTTATCATTTACAAAGGTGGTAATAACAAATGGAGGGTAAACACCACCAACAGAGTAATTGGAAACAAAAGACTTTGACTTCAGTTGAACAAAAAGCTTCTTTAAAATGCTTATTCAGATATTTCTTAATGCGGCTGTTTCAGCAGCGTGGGGAACAATCAAAATTTGACTTGTAAAAAAAACGGACACTTCACTGCACTGCAATACCTTAACATACTGTACGTATTATTTTTATTATACATACTATGTAGGCAAGGTTGCCTCAGCCTAATTTTTCCACCCAACACATCTGGGTTAATATTGGGCTTATTGGGCAAAATATCTATATGAGATATATTTATATCGTACAATTTGATGGCATCATAAAAATGACATTCTGATAACGGGGCGTGTTACTAACTGGGACAGGACTTTTGTCTTTTGTTGTGCCTGTCCAGATAGTCCACAGGTAAACCTAATGTGTGTTTTGATAAGTTTTTTAAACAAGGTGGATAAATCATTTCATCTCTGATATGTTCTGTAACAGCCTAGATCTGCTCTAGTTTTATAATGACTAGATGTTAATTAGACTCTAACATTAAATCTGTAGCTTTAAATCACTATTAACTCACCGACTTGCAGCTTGTGACTCTGTTTCTATTTTTAATCTGCGGTCTGAATCAACTTGCACCTGGAAAGGAAGGTGAGGGTGAGTGTCTGCCTCGTGCAGCTTAACTCACAACCCTTACAGTAAGAGGAACAAGGTGACTTAGAGGTAATCTATGAGAATAAGGAGTCAGGTGGGTGCCTTGAGCTTTTATTAGATCTTCGATACTTCAGACCCCCAACCTTCACCTCAGATTGGCACTCATTGACTCCACATTGAGAAGGGCCCTTCACAAATTACTCAAGACAGCCGGTATGACACCCACCTAAAAATCACCTTTCCTTAAATAAAAGGGACATGGCAAAGAAGAATACAAGGTGTTTTTTGCATTTACCTATGGATGGAGTGAGAGTGGCAGAGGAGGAGTAGAAATCCATCCTTAAGAACTTAGGGAATTTTCTAACAGTACATTGACCTTGAGTGCTAGCCATTGATTTCCAGTAACACCTCACAAACAGCGTCGCAAACCCCGTCGAGCACTGCGGGATCCTGATTGGGAACAGATTTCCCGAATTCCAATAGCATGCCACCTGCCCAGGATGATGGATAGTCCTCCTGTATCCCATCAATCCTCACCTGCTGCCTGGGAGGTGACACCTGGGCAAGATTTATCATCATATACAACATCAAGCAAGACAACCAATGAGAGGGAGCTATACTAAAACCAAGTCCCTCCCGTCCGGAGGCCCCCACTATGTTTGGAAACAGATTTATTCGTGGAGAATGATAAAAGTATAAGATAAGTAGGGAGATGAAGCAGAAGTCAGGGGCGTTCACACTTTTACGGCCCAGCAGCTACTATTAAATGATCAAGTTAAAAAGTTTAAAAAGCACCCAAAACATTAATTTATACTCACTCTGAATTAAACATACTGCATGTTTGCAGCTCGACGAATTAGAATGATGTGATTGTTACTATATACAGTCTATACTAAACAATAGGAAAACATATATATTTCCATTCTTTTTTGTTCAGTTGTCATGATCCACCATCTATTCCTTTGCAATCTACCTATTGGCTCTTAGTGAGGGTTCCAGGTTCGAATCTACCAACTGCTAGATTACCACTGAGGTCCACTGAGCGTGGCACTGCCCCACTCCACAGGTGCTCAAAGCTGCCCACTGTTGATGTTGGTGTTGTGTTAAATACAGAGGTCACAATTTGTCGTGTGGATCACAATGACAAGGAGTTTGCTTTCCTTTCCTTTCTCCACTCACTTCTCTCATTCACTCCCTTTTTTACTTTCTCTGTGCAGTTTTCCTGCATTCTTGTTTTTCCTGCTTTTATAAATACCTATGGATGTATTTTCCGATAGGGGTCAACATCCATATATTCATTCATCTTCATCCTCATATCTGTTTCCATAGGTGTAAGGGGCTAGGCCACCACTGCCCCCCTATATTTTTCAGAGGCAAAAAAAATATATATATTCAGACACCTTGGGGGGCCCGACATTATTTTTGTACTTTTATTATTAAATAATTAACATTGTTATTTGATATGTATTTTAGATTGCGAGCCCCAAAATTTACTGATACTGATATTAACCGATACTGCCCAAACACTTAATTTCCGATACCGTTATGAACCAATACTGATATAGGCAGCTAATTTCCCCTTATTAATGTGATAATAGAGTAAATGCATTCTATAAATAACTGTGTACAACATAAACACACTACTTCAATATAAGCTATAGAAAAATTACACATTTATTTGTTACCATTTTGTCTGAAACAGTCTATAATTCTTTGTGCTGCATTAGATGTAAACAAGAAATGTCTAGTGTTGGACAGAATAACTTTCCAAAAACATTGATTAACATTATAAACCGGGCTCATTCAGCAACAATAGTCAATACAAATGGGCACAGATTGAAACATCTGCAGTATAAGAGTAAAAAAAACCCTCTTTAATGGGAGAAAAAACATTTTAGCATCGTCACAATGTAAATGAGTCTTCTCGTTGATGACATGAGAGACGACACCGAACGGCGTTTCACTGGCAAATGTCCCAGAAATACTTATTTCCAATACAATTAGTCCTGCTACAGAAAACTCCACACGTTGAGTAAAACCAGCGTCTTCAACGGGAGAGAACGACTGGTTCTCCAGGACAATGAACTCTGTGAAGTTTGTTTAATTTCTTTTGATCTTCTATGTTCTTTACCGTATTTAACTCTTTTACTCTTCAATGTTTTCCCCTTATTTAAGTCTGAGTCTTTGAGAGAGAGAGAGAGGGGAAGAGAGAGAGAGGAAGAGAGAGAGAGAGAGAGAGAGAGGAAGAGAGAGAGAGAGAGAGAGAGCTACTGCTGCTGCTTCGTTGTTGTCGTTTCACTGAGTCCATTCCGTCCATTATCGCCTCGCGATAAAGTGTTAAAATCTTACCCCAACCCTCAGATGACCAGCTCCTTGTTATCATTAAGAAGTACAGTTTTCTATCCTCAAAAAACTCCAGACCACAGACATTTACTGTAGTATTGCTCATTGTAGCTGTCCCTTTAAATGACATCATTAATCACGTGCCGGTCAGAGTGTCTTTACTGCTGACTCAGTTCCTCATGAGGAAGTCCAGCGTATTTGCCGAGACCGCGGCGTTGGGTAAATATTCATATATCAGTTGGAAGACCAATACCGATATCTGATATTATAAAATTATGCTAATATCGGCAGGATATTTATTGGTGGACCAATATATCGGACATCCCACCTTTTTATATAGTTAGTGTTTCATAGCTAGACAACAACTAGCTTCCTACACTGCCTGGCCAAAAACAAAGCCGCCACCAAAAAAAGGGTCATCACTCTAATATTTGGTTGGACCGCCCGTGGCAGTAGCTTTGATTACAGCACGCATTCTCTGTGGCATTGTTTGGATAAGCTTCTGCAATGTCACAAGATTTATTTCCACCCAGTGTTGCATTCATTTTTCACCAAGATCTTGCATTGATGATGGTAGAGTCTCCAGTAGACTCAAGCACATCCCAAAGATTCTCAAAGGGGTTAAGGTCTGGACTCCAATCCATGTATGAAAATGATGTCTCATGCTCCCTGAACCAGTCTTTCACAATTTGAGCCTGATGAATCCTGGCATTGTCATCTTGGAATATGCCTGAATTTTGGAGACACTCGAAGCCTGCTATAACATCAGCTAAACTTTGAGTCTCCCCCATTTCCGGGCCTCATGACAGAGAGGAATTTCTTAGTTCTTGGCAACCTTCTTGTCTCGACACCTACCTGACACCTCGTCTTGGCTCCTTGGCACCTCACTAATCGCATTACATCCTGTTATCTGGTTGATGGATAGACATCTCACTGCTAGGTTTACCTTGTCCTCTTGTGGGATAAATTGCCTTATGTATTTATGTTGCCCTCAAGCAAAGAGTAGAATCTTAACAGCAGGTGGTGTTGAACAAGCAGCTGTTGCGACTGTATTTTTTGATTCATAGTTTTTGTCTGAAAAAATGTTTTAATCAGACTATTACACTAGTTAACGCTTGGTTGATGATATGTTTTATTATAATGGGTTTTTTTTTGTATTTTTGTTTTTACTTACACCTGCATATTGGTGGCTGTTTTACCTGTGGTAAGAAAGACATGTGCCTGTTTGGAGGGGATATTTAAATAACATTATTGGTTTCAGGATCACATGGACTAGGTAGACACAACATAAACTTAGATAGATAGAAGTGTGTAAGACAAAACAGCCTAGTTAATGTCTAGTCTAGGTTTGCCAGTGTAGAAACATTGAATTATGGTGTGGAACTCCAGGGTTCACCTACCAGGCAAGATCGAATCCCAGTTGATTCCTTCTAGTGAACTCACCACCTGAAAATAGGTTAAAGTAGGTTGGTATGGTATAGTATGGTAGCCATGGAGACTGCTGGCCTCACAACAGGACAAAAATGGATAGATGGATGGAAAAATGGAAAGCTTCTCTGGTTTGAAGGATCTACTGTAGGAGAAGTGTCATGGGGTTAGTGAGGGCTATAGAAAGTGAAGGTGGTGATATATGAAGTCATCTGGTCCAAACAGGTTCTGAGTTCATTAACTCCCTAAGCCAGGGGACAAAGAGTCCGTGACCCTTAATGCTTGAATCCATGTTTGCCAACCAGCTCCCTTTATGACTGGATTGAAGCCATTATCTGTCTCTGTCTGTCTCTGAGGGTTCCACGTTGGCCAAGTGGTTGTTACATGAGTGTTGTAAGAGTTGAATTCCAAAAAGCAGTTAATGTACTTGGGGAAAAGTTAAGGAGTTTGGATGATGACAGGTCCAGGTTTAAGCAAAAATACTTTTTTTTTTCTCAAGTCTGAGACAGGAAAAGCAGAAAAAGACAAGCGGTCAGGCTGTGACTCCAATAATTATAAGATATGAACAAACATTGATGACAGGTCACCAACAGGCGTATTGTCTGCAAGTAACTGTTGGTCAGCAGAGAAGAGTAGAGATCCAAAAGGAAACAGGGAATTCCAAAACCTCAAACGCTTGCTTAAATTTTTGGTTTTGCAAAGTTAAATTTAAGAATTCAATCAATCAATTCACGTGTTACCTTGTTGATTTACATAAAACAAGCAGATCTTCATGTCTATGTATCCAATTTTTGTGTTGTTTATAAGCGTAAGCAATTTTTACCTTATTTGCACTATGACTAGACAGTGAAAATGACAGCCTTTTCCCTAAAAAAAAAAACATAAACATAAAATAAAAGGTTTTTCTTTTCCCTTCTTCATCTCTCTCTCTCCTGTTTATGTGTGTGACTGTACATGTCTTGTGCTCACCACTCCTTGTCCCGCCCTCTTGCAAAACAGCCCAGAATGGATTAGAAATGGCATCAATGGGATGAAATGTATTACCAATTGATTTAGAGTGAGCCTGGCATTGTTGTGGAAAACTTTGGATCAGGGAGCTGCGCTGGTGCCAAATGGAGCTGGTTTAAAGATGAAGCTCCGCAGAGTAATAACATTCCCCACAGCTCGGGCTCTTTGTTTCCACTGCCTGCCTCTACTTCAACTTCATCCAAAGTACTGCATTCCCTTTTAATCACTTAAAGCTTTTGAGGAGTGTGTTAAAATCCAACAATAAAGAAAATGTTGGCCAGTGAGGACGCGGATGCTTTTGCAAAGATCTTGAAGAGAGTTGGATAAATAAGTCAACGGAGAGAAACCTGATTAGTGTTGAGAAAGTATTAGACTTTTACTGATGCCTTCTCTCTAACAGCCAGCAACACTAATCTACTGATTAGGCTACGGAATAGAAAACCACTTCCTAAGAACTACAAATTCACTTACTGTCTATTTTACCTGAGCTTTGACAAAAAAGTTCAAAACATGTTCAATCTTAATCTTATTAAACCTTCTTTCTGGTGATAATTATTAAGACTATGTTTTAGAATAAAAGGCCAAGTGGTCAAGGAAGTGCACTTGGGACCACATGGCTTCAGGCTCTAATCCACCAGATACCAGGATGCTCTGATCATAGCACCATCCCGACCCACATAACTACCATTGGGCTCACCACCCACAATATGGGGAAGTGTGACTTGGGTGGCAGTGCTGGGGACTGCGGCCCCAGAGACCCAGTAACAGCTAAGAGGATGCAAATGAATGTATGCAGTGTTTGCGATAAGGAGCCACTAGAATAGTGCTCACCAACTACACTTGTTGTATTTGAGAGTCTGATTTTCTAGACACTTAAGCCTAAATAAGTAAAGATAAACTGTAACTCACCTTTGCTAAACTATAATGAAGGGCAAATAGAAACATAAATAAATGAAAAAGAATGTTACACAATGGAGTATTTGACATCCAACCGGCATATGAAAACCAAAATGCCTTTTGGGATTTTCGCTTCTTAGCTGTTGTCATAATGCTACTAGCTAGCTCCTCCGGTGCCTTCGACTGTAGTTTACGACGCCTTCTGATTGATGTTTTGAATGACAAATTGCAAGTTTTGTATGTAAAGGGGCGGGGTCGAGTCGCCGGACATTGCTTTTTATTATTGGACTTTATTTTATTGGATTAATGTGACGGTGGAAAAGTATTTTTGAAGTGTAGTAAAACTTTGCTGCAAAATCTAGTTACGATTCAGAAATCCTTTCGATAGCGACCTCAAACAGCTCCGTGAGCAAGTGACGGGTTGGAGACCCCTGCTCTACACCCAAGTCTGGTTCCTTAGCCACTACCATCTTCAGTTTATACCTGTTCTTTCACTCGGTAGAGACCCTTTGCTGCTCTTTCTCTAGTGTCCCCCTTCTTCCTGCCCCTCTCAATTCTTTTACATTCTCATCATTAGTGGCTGTCCACTGTTGAGGGAAGAGTAATCTGAACAACTTGTCCCATGGGTCCATTTCTTCACTTTCTGCTGTAGGAGTAAGCGGCCTATTGATTAGTTATCAGCCTGTAATTGGGCTGCAATCTACCTCGCCCTTACATATCCACCAGATATACGACACCTTTGACAGCCGGAGAGATGGCTGGGAAGGGCCAGGGCCTTCCCCTGTAGGCCAAAACTGTGCTCATTCTGACCTTTTATTTATTTATATCTTTTTAGGATTTTACAACATTCCACTTTTAAAAGTATATTTTCAATCTATGATATCATAAATTTCATGCACTGTTCCAACAACGAGCACTTTTTTTTTTTTTACGCAGTTTTCACATAGAAATAAACTCTGAAATTGTAATTAGATTTCAAATGAGAACGGTGCGGCTTACCGAGAGGGAAACTCTTATAAGCTCAGACTAAGTGTACCACTTGCATATGGATAATTGCCTGTAAGGGATTTCAATACAAATTGAGGCACATAAAGCACACGAAGGAACTGGAAGGTTGTCTCCTGTGTCTCCAAATCCACTGTGATTGCGCAAAGAACCGTGACTAACTCTTCCTAAGTCTGTTTGTGCATTTTTAGGAAAGGCCCAAACCTTTTTCTTCTCCAGTTTCTGTCCCAGTCATTATTCATAGAAAGGATAAAACAATCTTTGTATTTTTGGACATAGTCCCTCATCTTTTCTTTGACTTCTCACTGTCTCTTAAGGTCATATTTGACTGTTTGTGAAGTCTTCAACTTTTGGAATTCATGTTTCCTTCTGGGCTCATTCAGACGGAAACAAAATGTCACATTTTCAGCCACGGTAACATCTGCATCTGCTGGTCTCCTCCTGTGCCTGCTTAAAACCACATCTCACAAAGTGTATGATTACAACTCTCAATATTGCAATAATTAAAAACCCACTGATTACACAAAATCATTCATCATCCTACTTCGACAATGTCTTTGACATCAAAAATCAACTTTCCACCTCCCCTCTCTCCTCTTTTACCTTCAGTGGAAGTGCATTTGTCTCCTGGTATTAATGTAGTGAAGATAGAAGCGACTATACTACGAGACGTCAGTGTCCTCTGGGTGGTATTGTCTTTGCCTCTTGCTCTCTGACAGAGCGCAGAACAACGCAGAGAAATGCGACTTTAGTTTTCCTGCTCTTACAAACACTCCTCTGCTTAGAAAGAGCGATGGGCAGATGATTCCTCAGTTTCAGGTGGACGGATGAGGGAACTATAACATCAGTGGTGGAATTAACATATATCGTACATTCATCTGCTGTAATCTGTGATCGGAAAAACACACCGTGTAGTGTTTACACCCTCATCTTTTATTTTGCTGATTCCGGTGGGCTCGGCACAGAGAGCGGGTTTAATATAGTGCTTTAAAAGAGGGTGTGTCAGTGTATAGACTGTTTTATAATTTATAATATTACCATCATTTGATAGAGCACAGAGACATTTTATTCTTGTTCTGTTCAGCCATGCCTGGTTCTAGGAGCAGCAAGCCCATGTAAGACACGGAGGTCCTGAAGTGTTAACCTTATTTGATGTAAATAGTTAATAGTCTTCTTTGGACAAGATGGACAGGATCTAAAATGAGGTCATAAGAGGGACAACACACTCAAAGGTTTGGAGAGAAAGCTAGAGAAGCCAGATTAAGATGGTTTGGACATGTTTAGAGGAGGGACAGTGGATACATTGGTAGAAGAATGATCCTAGAGATGGAGCTACCAGGTAGGAAACAAAGAAGAGATTGATGGATGCAGTGATGGAGGTTGTTGGAGTCAGACTACGAGATACAGAAAACAGGAAAAGACGTTTCGCTGTGGCAGCTCTGAAAAAGGCACAAGCAAAATGGAGAAATTTGATTTTTTTTTAGTTTTAGACTTTTCTCATTGTTTCGTGTCCTCTTTGTTGGCCCTTACTTGTTCCTCTTCTCTACTTTTAAGATGTTAACACTCTAATTAGACTATAAGTATAACACTGTTGCTATAATTCAGTATATTAGATTAATCAAAAGAAAACGTTATTCCTTAAGTCTTGTCTTGTCTCGAAGATAGTGGTTAAAAAAAGGGGCCCGGTTCGAATCCCCCTACCGCCAAGTTACTGCTGAGGAGTAACTTTGATGATGGGTTAAATGCAGAGGACAAATTTCGTTGTGCGCTCTGATGTGAATCACAATGACAAAAAAAAGGATTTTAATCTTTAATTTATTGTCTGCTCTATTAGTTATTTCCAGTATATTTCCCTATATCCACCATTGTATTCAATCACTTTTTGATTTTGATATGAACCTTCAAAAAAACATGAATCTGTCGGCAATCATTCCAGCTCTCTTGCTTGCTTATTTCAAGTAATGATCAAACACATTCTTATATTCTTATAAAAAACAGTTATTGAATAATGTATCACTGGATATAAGAGCTAATATTAGCATTGTATCTCTAACATAGAATGTACTTGGATCATTAATAATGGAATGGAAGGAACAACATAAAAAAAATAGAGCAGGACAAATTATTACTGCAGTTTAATGTGTATAATACACACTGTATGTGTAACAGTACTTGCAAGGTTCATTCCAAAACAGGATCTACAAGTATTGTATATTTTATATGTTGTTCATCTCTATTGTTGTCTCTATTGAAGAAATGCATTTTTTTTCTAATCAGGGAAAGGCAAATGCACAAATATGATGAATTTAATAAAGACAATGGCTAAGTAATAGAGAAAAAAGGAAAATAGTGTGTGTACCTACCAACAGTACCTTCCTTATGAAGTAACAGTATGACTCTGACTAATGAGGAAGGTCTTTGGGTGTGAGTCACATTAATAACAGCACAGAGTGGACACTGAGGGCATTAATAACACGATGCTGTTGCAGGAAGCACAAAGCCCCGTGCCCATTCAGGCCACATCAATAACAGCGTGTAGCTTCCAACTATAGCACAAATTATCGGGCCAGCTTGGAACGAATATACATGTTTGTGTTATAATGTATATTCAAATGTCAAAGTCAAAAGAAAAGAAAATAGTCTTTCGTGTCTACAGGCGTAGGACAACCTTAAGTCACTAAGTTTTGATAGTTTGGTTTATGTGCGGATCAATGTCCTTTCTCTGGAGACAGTTTTAGTCTAAAGTTGCACAATGGAGTGGAGCTGAAGAGACAGTTGCAAGATAAGATGGGTTTAAGGATATGGCAAAGGACCTAGCCTAACCCTAATGGCTCCTGACAACATTCACTTTATGTCTTAGGGAATTCCAGAGGTAAACAAGGGTTAGTGTTCTGACAATAAAAGTAAGAGGTGGTGCAAGGTAGCACATAAGTCATGCTGTGATGAGGATGTTTTAATAGATGTAACAATTAGTACAGTCACCCTAATAGTAAATCAAAGGGAAGTCCAGGAACACTGGTTAGCCCTTACACAAGATGCATAGGTGTTCTCCTGGGGTGAACTCCAGAAAGGTCAGGTTGTGTCTCATTAACACTGATGTAGCTGGTGTCCCACCTTCCAGTGGACTCGCCAACTGTGGGAAGGTTCAGGTGTAGCTGCTGCGATGCAGTGTGGGAGGGACACAGACGCCCCAATCCCTGTTCAAGCTCAGACTGCTGCCCCTGTGATCCGGTAATGGGTAATTGGACCAAGATGGATGGGTATCTAATGTCTACATGTACAGTACTGGACATAATGTACATCCACAGCTCTGTTTCTATCCAATAAAAAAGACTGTGTATCTTATTCTTTCAACTACCTTCTCATTTTCAATTCTTCTTCTAGTTGTTCTTGAAAAGGTAGGCCTTCCAGTTCTCCCTTTAGGCCTCATGTTGAAAAAAAAGGTTTTGAATATCTAGGTATTGCTTAAGAAAACAATGTCGTACAAAAAAAAGAATGGCTACAGTAGAGATGTCTCCTTTGTGAAGATGTTTATTTTCTCTGATACAGCATTGTTTAGCCTGCCTGTGACCTCCACCATGTCTTTTAGAACATATCCGAGCGAAAATCGTTGATTTCTACTGTAATGAATTTCATTGGGTGAAACAAGTAGTTCTTGTCCAGGGAGGAGGAAGGGTCAGGGCCTACTCCACCTGGCCAGTAGAGCAGCCACCTTCATGCTCCAGCTTACACTAAAGTACCTGACTGGACCTGAGGATGGTGGACAACTACATACTTAGATGGGTCAAATACATGGAACTGGATGCTACTTTGCTTTTTATTGATTCTAAATTCTTTAAGACGTATCTTTCTGTACTTAATGGTCAAAAAGCGCATTTCCTCTATATAGCCACAATTTTTCCTATAGATGACATAGTGAAAGATAAAGTTATTTCACAGATAGAAGTAACAGTCCATCTATTTGCCTTTATCCTGGTCCAAAATCATTAGTTACTTCTAGGGCATCTGGACATACTAGGTTTCTTGAAGACGTTTCACCTCTCATCCAATAGGCTTTTTCAGTTCTTCAAGCCTCTTAGATGAGAGGTAAAACGTCTTCAAGAAACCTACCATGTCCAGTAGCCCTAGAAGTAACTCATTTTGGATTGAATGACCTGGTTGACTGAGAATCTACACTTTAACCTGGTCCCCTTCTGTGTCCAATTTTAGGAACAGTTGTGACCAAGGAGGTAAAGAGCAGTGTTAGGACTAATGCCGTTACGTGGGAACATTAACCCTATAACTGCTGTACAAAATCTTATAACCATTACAGTCCCACTAGATTTCATTATGATAATTGCTACAGATCACAACACTAAACTGTTTAATGTGTTTTTAAAATAAAGTGAAGTAACTAGTTACTTTTATAATTTAGTAACTAGTAACATAACTAGTTACTTTTTCAGAGCAGTGACTAGTAAAGTAAAAAGATACTTTTTTAAAGTATCTTGTCCAACAATGGTAAAGAGTTTGTCCATGCCTGGAACAGAGGCTCTTTTACAGGTCTATGGAGCCATACTTAAGACCACGCTCTGGTCTGAAGTACCTCGACTGATGGGGGTACTTTACAAGTCCAGTATCATTTGCCTGTTTCAGCTCAGAGACACAGCAGGACCAGATCAAACACAATGCCATTGCATCTATTGGTTTGCTGTCTGTTATTTCTCATAATGTTTTGAATGACTATGCCAATTCAGTGGACTGTCTGAGAAAGTTTTTCATGTTTTTTTTTCTTTTTAGTGTGTAGTCAACACATACGTTTTTAACCTGTTTGGTGCCTCTTTTACTGCCCCAGTTTTTAGGGTTAGGATTAGGATTTATCTCTGGAGTAGATTTTAAAGACACAAAAACCAAAAAGTGTTAACAACTGTACTTTTTATTGAAAAAGCAAAACTGTTGATCTACATGACATGCAGGGATAGATTGCAGGGTGGGTAATCTCCTCCATTTCCCACTCTGCAATGAATTTGCATTCATCAGGGACATGGTGTACAAAAACTTCAGTTTTAAACAACTTGACCTCTTCTTGGAGCTTGGAAGATAGAGGAAAATCCCAGGTCCTCATAAGGTGTGAGACTAATGGGCGTTTAAGTAGGGGTTTGGCTACAAAAATAATCAGATTATTCTTGTTGATAATCTTAGTGGCAGATTGATAGATTTTGTCAGGATGCTCTGTGGGCGATGTTGGTTGCATCTGTACTAAGCAGTTGGAAGGAAACCTGGGAAAGTGGAAATCAGCCGTGCTCGGTGAAAGGATACCTTTAGGTGAATGAGTCAGAAAAGGAAAAGGCAAACCTGCTGAAGGGTTTTGTGGGTGACTTCAGGTTCCTAGAATAAACCAACCAAAATTGTAGACTGTGCAGAAAGGGGTGATAAAGTTGGCTTAGGCAAGGTGACATAGATGCAGGCAAGCGTAAGTAGTCATGCGAAATAGGACAGCAGCGGAAATAAAGGGGAAAGATGAGGAGGCATAAAGATCTTTATGAGTGATGGGGATGGTAGTGGAGTACTTCTAGTCCAGAGAAATCATCAAATATACTTTCCAGAGTGAGACTGTAGACCATCATTAATTATGCACGGGCATAAGTGGGAAAACATTGGTTAAAAAATAAATTATGGCACAAAAGTGAAAACTTCCAAGTATTACAACAGATATTTTAATGAAAGTTGTGACTACACAGTGAAATCTCACCACTGGCCTTGGATTTGACCAGGAGTAGAAGGGTTGTCGATGAATGCTCTTTGTCTAAATCTTTAATCTTTAAGCTTAAGAGTTTTACAAAGAGTATAATGTGGTTGGTTATATACTGTTCTGTTGCCAAAACATTCTCTAAGTCCCATTCCTTAGTATTGCGACTAAATTCACCCCTTTTGAAACACTTGCTCTTTAAAATACTGTAACTTTTCCAGTTGCTCTCACACACTTTATGATATAATTTTGCACACTGATTTGACAATATTATGCCTACATTTTCATCTTAAATGCAATTGTTGTGTATATTAAATGTTAAAATGTTATATTCTATATTTTCGGATATATTCTCATTGTTTTCTTTCCTTTATTTATGCTCACCTGAAACAGAAAGTAAATATATATTGAATCACTCTGTGGCGCGGGTTAATTATTTGACATTTTAAACAGAACTTATTTGTTTTACCTCTTAACACAGATGTCAAATATTACAAAAATGTGAAGGTTGATGCAAATTATTCTTTAGATTAGTCATGTGGATTAATCAGAGGGACAACACAGACAGGAAGGTTTGGAGAAAAAGCTAGAGAAGCTAGGTTAAGGTTTGGACATGTTCGGAGAAGGGACAGTGGTTACATTGGGAGAAGAATGCTAGACATGGAGCTACCAGGTAAGAGACGAAGAGGAAGGCCAAAGAGGAGATTTATGGATGCGGTGAGGACATGGAGATGGTTGTAGTTGGAGTTGAGGATGTGGAGGACCGGATGAGATGGAAATTGTTGACGCTGTAGCAACCCTTGAAAAACGGGATAAGCTGAAAGAAGAAGAAATCATATAGCATTAATTTTGTGCTAATTATTTTATTAATTAATGCCGTAGGAAAGTGATTCTATTGAAAGAAAATTCTGCCCACAATCAAACAAAGTGTACCCAGAGAGTCAGTTAGTACAGATGGGACACCGTGTGTATTTAATGTTTATTCAAAAGCATCAGAGGGGTCTCTTTTGTGAGTTCTAATGAATAAAACACGATGTTTATCCTTCCTGTTTAATGTTGAGTCCCCATGAACAGTTACAGGGACCAAGAGAATATTTACTTGTGTTAGGACACCAGGGAGTTGGATTATCTGCTGGCGGCTTTGTAGTTTTCTAATGCTTTCCCGTGTGACTTGTTCAGTGGAGAGTTCTCTTATTTACTCCCAGCTCCTCTGTGTACAGTCCTTCTTATTGTTTGTTCTTATGTGTCACCAGTCTTTGGGGACACAGCAGAAAAAGAGAGAGTGAGCATCAGAGACACTTCCAACTCAACAACCATGTTGTCAATACATATTGATTTATTAAAGTAGTTCAAATATTAATTTTTTATGACTAAATATAATAGTATTGCCTAAAAATATTAAATTAAAACACTTAACAAAACTAACTAAATCACACATATTCAAGGTAATTGTAAAAAAAAAAATTTTTTTGAGGTCAACATAGTTTTAAACAGAAATTACACACAGAAAATCATCTGTAAAAAGAAAAAAAAACGCACACAAATGTATGCAAGCTTCAGCATTAGACTGGGTAAATCACGGTGATAGGAAATGTGCATCTACCTAAAGCAAATTTTACTATTTCCATTGTTAAAATATCATTTCCTTGGCTTCCTCACTGGATGCACGCATGTATGAGAATTATGTTTTAGACCGACAGGTGGCGACATTGGGTTTGCTAAGTACAGTGTGTCTTTGCACCGACCGCTTGGCTTTGCTCTGCTCCACCACCTTGACCCGGCTGCTTTGTCTGCGCTGATCTGTTTCTGCTGATGAACAGAACTCTCTGTGAATATCATGTGAATGTTAATAACGCTTCCTGTCCTTTTCTTGCTTGATACGCGTGGGATATTGGGGCAAAATATATATTTAAGGTACCTTTTAAGAGAAAAAAATATATAAAATATGAAAAAGGGGTTTGGCATATATTTGGAAATCATTCAATATTTATATATTCTTATGTATATATAATGCTAATACATGTACATATACAGTGTGTATCGTTTATATGTACATATTTACATAAACACACTGTAAAAATATACATACATAATTATCACATACATATATTTATGTGAGTGTGTATATTACACCTACATGTATATACATATATAGGTGTAATATATGTATCTTGTGCCGGTGGGCTCCTCTGCCAGTAGACAAATGTTGAGAGTCACACTGGTAGGTTGGCTCAGGCAGTTGAGAAAACTTTGGCATCTGCACTATTATGCTAATAAAGACTGCAGACGGAGCCGCTCATTGGCTGAGTCTTGGTCAATTTTATGTTTCTGTTCTGACGTCAGGGCGCCTATAAAACTAAGCAATGCTTTTTAACTCGCCGGTTGACTGATCCATTAAAAAAAAATCCTCGGGTGGACATTTTTCACCTTTTCTCCACCAGGCAACTGTTTGCCCGAGACACGCACGTGAACCTCCTCAATTTGGCGCACTAACCCTAAAAGGAGCCGTGAAGTGTTAAATGGTAGAAACACAGAGAGCGGCGCTCAGACACACGCACGCTGGGAGAGAGGGAGGAAGAGAGCGCAGTCCAATGCGTCTGTGCAACGCAGACTGAGGAAGAAAAAAAAAACTTATCAACGCACAAAGGCAGGCGCTGCGCTACGCACTTGGTGCGGGAGAATCCACTTTTCCGTCGGTTTTGAAGAAAATAAAAAAAGAAATCAAGCTGGCTCAGTGCGTGTCTCAACAGCCCACTTTGACAGGTGCTCCTCACCCCCTTTGGAGGACTGTCAACAGCAAGAGGATGGCATCAGAACTGGCAATGAGCAACTCCGACCTGCCCACTAGTCCCCTGGCCATGGAATATGTTAATGACTTCGATCTGATGAAGTTTGAAGTGAAAAAGGAGCCGGTGGAGTCCGATCGCAGCATCAACCAGTGCAATCGCGTGGTCGCCGGGGGATCCCTATCTTCCACCCCGATGAGCACGCCTTGCAGCTCGGTTCCCCCCTCTCCTAGTTTCTCGGCGCCCAGCCCGGGATCGGGGAGCGAACAAAAGGCGAACTTGGAGGATTTCTACTGGATGACCGGGTACCAACAGCAGTTGAATCCCGAGGCTCTGGGCTTTAGCCCGGAGGACGCCGTAGAGGCGCTGATCAGCAGCAGTCATCAGCTCCAGACCTTCGACGGCTATGCCAGGGGGCAGCAGTTCAGCGGCGCGGCCGGTGCGGCCGGCGCGGTGGCCGGGGACGAGATGGGTTCAGCGGCCGCGGTGGTGTCCGCGGTCATCGCCGCAGCCGCAGCTCAGAACGGGACACCCCATCACCACCACCACCATCACCACCACCACCACACGGGGTCACACCATCCGTCCTCCGGTTCTCAGTCTGGCAGCGGCGCGGGGGGAAACCACCAACACTTGCGCTTGGAGGACCGCTTCTCGGACGAGCAGCTCGTGACCATGTCGGTCCGGGAGTTGAACCGGCAGCTGCGGGGGGTGAGCAAGGAAGAGGTGATCCGTTTGAAACAGAAGAGGAGGACACTAAAGAACAGGGGCTATGCCCAGTCTTGCCGATACAAGCGCGTCCAGCAGCGGCACGTCCTGGAGGGGGAGAAGACGCAGCTGATGCAGCAGGTGGACCACCTCAAGCAGGAGATCTCCCGGCTGGCCAGGGAGAGGGATGTCTACAAGGAGAAGTACGAGAAGCTGATCAGCACCGGCTTCAGAGAAAACGCCAGCTCCAGCAGCGACAACAACCCCTCATCTCCGGAGTTTTTCATGTGAGTCTTGGCGCTGAAAAGTTTTTACTACTCGACCCTGACAGAAAAAAATAACCGAGAGAGAAATGAACTTTAAATTCCCGCGCATCGCCATTTTCTTATGCGTCGTTAACGGTTTTAGTTTCACGACTTTCTTCTTTTACTTAAGCCATTAAGGGTTGAGTTTCGGTTTGTTTGGTGAAATATAAGTTGTTCGGGAAGGCTTTAAAATGACTTTTAAAACAAAATAACCAGATACATTTAACAGTCTTTGACTAAATATACCGTAAAATACCTGAATTACCAGTCTCACTCACTAAAAGCTGCTGTTGTTAACGTCATAATAACAACTTCCAGGGACATGCTGTAGATTTCATTTTATTGTCACCATGTTTCATTTTTGATTGGACTTTTCCCTCCTTTCCACCTCACCCGTGTGTATTGTGTAGACCGAGCTCCAAACACAGTTCTGTTTGGAAATCGATGTGAAACGGACTGTGACCATGATGTGAAGTCAGGCATGCTGGCCATGTACGGACTGGACTGTCTCTGGTTCTACTCTCAAAAGGTTTTGTAAATTTGTGTAAAATGAATGAACGATGATTGTATTTTTTTTTTTTGTCACTTTTATTTTGTAAAGGTATGTAAAAAAAATGAAACCTCGGACATTTTGCTTTCCTAAAACTTGTTTGTTCTAGAACTTTCGATTAAAATTCCTTAATAAAATCACTTTTTATCTAATCAGAGTCGATAACTATCCACACAGGTAAGCAAATATGTGAGGCAGAAATCAAATTATGTGTATTTAATAATAATGTGTGGTTTGCAAATATTATTATTATTATAATTTCTTTTAAAGAGAGTAATTATTCACCGCTTCCAAAAAATAAAACTTGCGTGTCGCGTGCTTTCATTTCTAATAATTCTGCAATTTGTTAAGAGTGTCTCCCTTTCTTTAAGGAAATAAATGTCATTTACGGTGACCGTGTGCAGCTGTTATAGGCGAATCATAACAATGCTGTTGTTATAACCACCATCAATAATAATAATAACAACAACAACAATAATTATAATAATAATAGTAATAATAATAATAGTAGTGTTGTAGCTCCGCGCACTATGTGATGACGCTTCAGGAACTATTTTGCTCAACAGTTGATAAATGAACCGGTGACCAGTACATCTTTCTAAATAAGAGCGATAAAACTGTTTATTTTGCCCTTTAGATTTGTCGGTTAATTGTTATTTGAACGATCAAAAAAATAAAAATAAATTACAGACCTAAGTTAAGTTATGTTAACTTATGTCTGTATCGCCTTTCGGCTCGTCCTTATATCATAGGTTTCATCACAAAAACTTCTATTTACGTATTATATTATTTATTGTTGAAGTATAGAAAAGTTGATAATAACAGCCTGCAGCAAAAATGTTAAATTAATTGATTTTATTTTGAACACCGTGACCTTTGTTTATTCTTCGCTTTCAATAAAATCAGAATTGTTCCGTTTCGACCACCACATCTGAATACGCTGTGGAAATAACATCTAATTGATCCGGATTTCAAAACTTTTTTATCTCCTTTTTCCGTTGATCAGGCGTAAGGCGTAAATAACGCACGTCGTTGCCCCTAAACAGTGTGAAAGTTAATGATTGATTTTAGAGTAAACTTGAACTTTTCCCTCGGAGGATTTTTCCTCGGCCAAGGTCATTTGTGAAAACTTTCATGTCCGAAATTGAGCAGTGTTTAATTTTATACTATCAAATCCTGCCTTGATTTGTTTTGATGCAGTTTTAAGATTCAGACACATTTTTCTTTGCCAGTATGAATTATTTCTAATGTGTGTTTGACGTCAGGATGCTGAGAGATCAAAGATCGTATGTATGGTGGTGATAGTGAGTGGCAGCTCCTGCTGCATTTCTCTGCCTGCTCCGTGCTTCAGTTTCTGGTTGAGCCAAACGCCAGAGTCTGGAAGAAGTGTCTCAAAACTCACTACCACCACCACCACAGCTGCTGCTGCTGCTGCTGTGTTTTTATGTAAGGACAGGGGAAAAAGTCATAATTTGTCCCTTCCTGTGAGACCGTTAACAGGTTGAGTGCCAGCCTTTCTGTTCATCTATACACTATTTAAGGTTGTTTTTAGATTATCAAATACAGAGAATCAGAACACATTATTGACTTGGTGAAAGTGGTTGACAAAGAATGTATAGAGACTGGGACGCAGCAACATGTCACAGTTACATGCAGCTCATGCAGGTCCAGTGACTTATATGGATAAGCTGGAGGAATGAGTGAGAGAGATAGCAGGAGAGGGAGAGAGAGAGGAGGGGGACGGGGCGCTGTCTGGACATCACTCCTTTCTGATAAGATGAGAGATGCATCCTAACTGAAAAGAGAGGGCATTTAGTGACCATGAATCCACTAATTTGATGCCGTCATACCTGATAAGGTTATTATAGTGTGTGCTGTTAAAAAAAAACCATATATATAACTTAATATTTTCAACATAGTTAGCAGTGTTCCATGTCTGCTTCGTTTTAATGCCACGGCGTGTGTTTCTACAGCACTGTTTGCACTTCCTTACATTTAGCAATGTTAAATATACATTAAACAGCAGATATAAATTATTCTGTACACTCTCCGGCTTGTATTGACACCAGTGTGCAGTGGGGGACTCAGTCAGCAGCCCTGATTCACTTCCTGTGTTAAAGGAGGACAAAAGGCAAAGGAAGTAACACTTCAGCATTTCCCCCCTCACTCCTCTCTGCACACTGCCTTCTGCTATTTCGGCCTCATTGGTAAAGACTGAGGAATTGTGCGCATTAATAATACAGACAGTACATTATTAATCTCATCAATACGAGCTGTAATTCTATTCTGCACCATGGTATATTGACTTCCGTACTGTAATCCTCTTCAGGCTGTTCGGTGATTGGATTATTAGAGATAATGCAGTTGTCTCCTGTCATAATATTAGACTCCATTGTCCAGGTCAAGTATGGGAAATCAGTTCTGACGTTCATCAGTATTGACACGTGAATCATTGTCATATACACCTCCTTCATGCTTCAGAAATAATGACGGGAAATACAGAGACACACACACACACACACACCATTTGTTGTGTTCACAGCAGCACTTTGCTGATATGTTATCAAGAAGGTATGTATGAAGCAATTGATCCGTAGATATTTATTAAGATGAAATAATTTATATAAAAAATATTAACAGCACCGTAAACAAATGCTTGAGGGCAACAAGTGCATTTTTATTATTGTTTACTTTTCTCAATAAATATGACTTTACATGTGCGGCAATGCAGGTGAGGGTTTGCCCTTAAAAATAATAATAATAATACAAAAACTGACTATCAAAAGTAACAATTTCCACCGCCAGTGGCGGCAATTGTTCTTCTTTCCATCCCTGAGCCTCACCTTCTGTCCTATAGTGTGCTGCGCTCTCAGCACACTGTTCTGTTATTTATATAAAACCGTACTCCACGTGTCCCTTCATTTTGAAGATATACATGTGGTGAGAATGCTGCAGCTGTGACCGAGTTCTGCTACGACTTCCTATGTACTTTTTATATATAAGATATTCATTACTGTGCAAAAAAGCAAATGTAAGTAAAGATCTCGGTCTTAACCAACAGTGTTGTTTTCCAAGTCCATAATGTTACTAATTAAGAACATTCACAGGACCTGACATCTTGAATGATTTGTCCATTCACAGGAGTCAAAACCAATAGGCAAAGGATGGAAATAAAACTGTTGGAATATAAATATAAAAAATGCAGCTCTGATTAACATGGAGTGGTTAAGTGGTTGGTGTTTCAGAAAAAAATGGTTGCAGGGGTGTGTGTTTTTTCATTGTGGATGAATTAAAGACATAGCTGGACTTGTGTATTTTACCTGCATCTCAATAGGCAATTCACCCCCACAACTCCCTCCTTTCTCTCTCTCTCTCTCTCTCTCTCTCCAGCCAGTCAAACAGACATTGATCTCTTTGTCAGGCAAGGTGACCCATAGTGTTGTTCAGCTCTTGCAGTGTCTCCTCACCGGCTTTTATTTGTACCTGGGAAAGGCTCTGACCCTGCACGCTGCTGCCGTGAGCATCCAAATGCACATGGACCTCACTAACCTCTCAACAGGCCGTGTGTGTGTTTGACTTAGCGTCAGTGCACACAGAGGTGACACGTGCAGACAAGTGTGTGTGTGTGTTCGTAGTTGTGTGTGTCTGCGTGCTCGTGTGTACGTAACTGTGCCTCCCCGAGTGTTTATCATGCTCTCCCTGTTTGTTTTTCCCTTTACGTGTGAGAGTGTGAAACTGTAAATCTTCACGGAGAGTGAGCACAGCGGGCAGTTTGCCTCTGTTAATGTGTCAGGGTGTTTTTCAGGTGAAGGCAGCCTCCTCTTTGCTGTAGGTCTGTCAATGAGAGCTTCGGCATAGCTGAATGGATTAGAGTCCTTTTGGACCTGGTGTGAATTGGATTACGAGGAAATGAATGGGTCTCATTGTTGATTAAAGATGGATTGGGGGGCATTTGGAGCTCATTCCCCACAATTTCCCTCCAGCAAAGGCCGATGTACATTTTTTTTTCAGGGTGATTTGTCACCCAGTCCTGAAACCATGTTTTCCTTATCCATAGTCATCTAAGAGATTAGTTCATACCATATACTTGTCATATACTCTATGCTGTATATGAGCAGATACACTCATACGATTCCACCTATCACATATTAGATATGGTCATTCTTCATCCCGACTAACATTTTGCTGAAAACAATCATTTTAAGTGAAATAATGAATTAAACAATTAACATAAATTAACAGCATCATTTTAGTTTGCTGTTTTTGGTTGCTGGATTAAAATTATAAATATATATTTATATGCGCATGAAATCTGATATATGTATAATTAACTGCCAAATGCTGAGCAAACGTGAACTTGTAAGCCATGTTTTGGTTTTGATCTCTGCATAGAGTCTTGCTTGAGTAAATCTATAACTGCTTATACATTTTTAGTATATACTGCTTATGTATACATAAACGTATACAAGGTCAAATAACATTTCATCAAAAAACTGTCCACCATACAATATATAATCATGTCATTGTGGAATATTTAATTTCACGATGATCACATACAAAAAAATTATGTTTTTTTTTCCTAAATAAAAGAAAAAAATGTTACTTTAGATTTTGTGTACTCTCTCTAACAGTGTGTTTAAATATTTCTTTATCTTTTCAGGACATCAAGAAAATTCCTCCATCTGTGATGGACATCCATGAATTCCCTTTCTCCCTAACCCGAAGTTTCAGGTAACCAGCATCATTCCCACACTCACTACACTTTGCTTAACAATTATCATTTCATACACTCTTCCTGACAAACTTGAGGGAGGTGAACGTTGGAATTGAGCGGTAAATACTCTTGTTTATTCTGTAAACAAGGTTTTACAAAAAAGTATGCATACATATTTAAAATATATAAACATGTTTAAAAACATTTGATTTAATATATGTATACATCTATATACTGCATATATTGATTTGTTGGTAAAATTAACTAACATTAGAGTACTGTAGTGCTTTTTTCAGTTTTTTTCCTGTTTAAAATAATTTACAAACAAGCAAATACTAGACCTGGTAGTCTTCTTTTCATAAATCAGACCACATCATAATGTGCATTCTGATTGGCACATCATTTAGTTCCTGGACTGAAATGAAAACCTCCAGCTCTATGTTACCACTAATTCAGCCTGCACTAGTCTTTGGAATTCACTCCATTTACTTTAAGTAACTCCACTTTTCACAGTCTCTTCTATATTTACTACATGAGATCTTTTTTTTACTGATGGAACCCTGACAGTGGTACTTGATTGACACGCATACAGCTCACGGGACAAGATCCAGAAACCTTTGATCTCTGTCCTAAAGCTCCCCTACCCTCGTGACATTTCTAAACTCTCCCAGTTTTCTCTCTCTGTCTCTCTCCGTGGGAACAAAATATCACATTTTTTTATTATTTATCTCTACGCCTAACATGATAGACAGATGAAGAATTGCATAGGACAGCAGTGGACACTTCCAGAAAAAGTGAGGACTAGTTTGATGGAGAGAGAGAGACTGCAAAGAAAGGAAGGGTGGAAGGTGTTATTAGTGTTAGTGAGTAACGAAAGGAGCATAGATTTAAATTGCGACAGGAACACCGGGGTGAGGAAACAGCAAGGAGACAAGGGGAGGGCAGAGTACGGGAGGACTCCTGGCCATGGATGCAGACAGACAGGCAGGGTAACCAAAGGCAGGCAGTGACCTTCCCTGTTGTTGGAGGATCGAAGGCTTTATTTAAAGGCCTGGTCAATGCTGGGTGCTGCTGAGATATCAGCCTCTCAGCCAGGCGACTCATCACCACTGTAATACAACCCTCCATCTCTAACCCCGGACCATGCATGGAGGCGTGCACATGCACGCATAAAGACGCGCACACACGCACACAGTAGGGGACTTTTTTTTTTGGACACCTCAGGATTTACACTGTATGGCTGAGAGTCTGGACGGGAGAAAGTACTGAATCAGCGGCAGCTAATTTTACTCTGCAGCAGACAGAAAAATCCTATTTCTCCATGGAGTTTGCATTGGGTGGTTCATTTTGCGGCAAATTTGCATTTAATTTCTCACCATTGAGTTCACTTTTGACTAAATATATAGATGAAAAAATGTCGTTATGTCATGAATAAAAGGTGTGGAGTGGCAGTGATAGCCTAGTGGTTAAGGAAGCAGGCTTGGGATCACAAGGCTGCAGGTTCTAATCCACCAGCGGCCAGGTTGCCATTAAGTTGCTGTGAGCATCCAGACCTCCTTAACTTTCAGTGGGCTCACCACCCAGGCAAGAGGAAGGACGGCTCACAGTGTGGAGCAGTGTGATTTGCATTGTGGTGGTGTATAAACGGATGAAGATGAGTGAATGAATAATTGGTGCTATTGTTTGGAAAGAAAACATGTTTTTCTGTATTTCACAGAAAAAATACAAAATCCCTGCTGCACCTTTGACTTCCCAAAATCTTCAAATGTCGACAACCATTTAGCATATACTGTAAATATGTCCAGACAGGGGATGAATCTTGTCCCTTTGTTGATGAAAGTCAGGCAAGGGTCCTGAGAGAAAAAAGCATATGTATACATTTTTGTTAATTAATATTTACTTAATCGTAATCAATAAACGGCTGCAGCTTTATTTATTTATGTTTTTTATAAATTTCTACCCATATACGTATATATATGTATATATATATATATAGGTAGAAATTTATAAAAAAATTATATATATATATATATATATATAGATAGATAGATAGATATACATAAGTATAAAAACAAATTAACGAAAAAACAACATCACTGTGCAGAGCAGAATTGGCCTGCGTTGGTTGTCAAAGAGCAATAAATACACATGTATATACATGTTTATATGTATATATATTTATATATACTCACACATAAAAATTACCTGCTTATAATACAGTGACTTTTATAACACCTATGTTTTTTAAGTAATCAACCTGATGTTTTTGGGATTTGTGCATACTTTGGATTTACAAAATGATATGCAAAAACGTAGTGTATCTATAATCACAGCACACTTACAGTATATATATGTGTATTAAAATATACACATACATATATAGAGAGTTAACATTTGATGTATGGTATGCAGAGTACATATAAATTAATTACTGAGTTGTTTATTTGAACTATAATGTGAATATTTTCTTTTTGACCTAATTGAGATTTACGCCATTATCCATTGGACCTGTTCACTGTTCTTGGCTGAGGCAGAGACTTCAATTGCATCCCCACAGTTTAACTCAAAGGCAGTGTTGCTGTTGACATCAGTGTAACATAGCTGTCACTCTATTGGCATTGTCCAATTTTTTAAAAACAGAGACCGACTTTTTTAAGACATTTTAAGTACAAACTGGGTAATTTTTTTGTTATATTTGCAAAAAAGCTGAATTGTGATACCATTTTCTAACCCACTTAAAATGAACTTACTAATCATTTAGTCCAAAAATACAACATACATACTCATACACTAAACCATACAGTGACGATACATTGCTTGCTGCTTTGTACTGCACCTGGTGTCTAATTGAATTTCAGCACACAGGCGTTAACACGGCACAACATTAACAGTCCTCTGGACGTGTTTCAAAAGTTCCCTCCTAAAGAGAACAATGATGCTAAGCAACCTATGATTTATTTAAAGCTCTGAACCGTGTCTCCTGTATCCCCTTAAGGATTGTCTTTATAGCTTCCAGCAAATAAGCACTTTATATACACACATGAAACACAAACACACACACACACACACTCTGAGTTTTATGTAGGTATCTGCTCAACTATATCTATTGTCTTTCAGAAAAATTTGTCTACTGGTGTCTCAGCGTTAGAGTCCTGTCCATCCTCCCATTCAACACCCTGTCTTTTATTACCTGGTACTCCAACACTGGCTGTGGGCTTTAATGGAACATGTTTCCTGGGCCACGCTGTAACGGGATGCATCTTCTCCTTGTTAGCTTGATAAATAACTCGGCTGGAGAGAAAGTGCTGAATTTTAGCTTTAAGCATCTATTTTCTGCTGGGTGACATTAATTTTTAGTGCCGTGAAGGAGCTTACTAATACAGACAAATAAATACAGGAGGAGAGAGGAAAAATGCAAAGAAACCTAAAGTCACTCTGCTGTCACATCGTTTCATTACAAGGTATTTATATATGCAAAATGCAACACTGCAAAAAAGAAAAAGACAAGGAATATAAAATGCAGTTGTGCATGTAGTTTGTGTCATTTTTTCTAGAAGTAAATTCTTCATCAGTGCTACCTTATAGGGCAAAAATAGTCACTATTATTGACAAAATAGTAATGGTCTGTAAGCAACTAAATAATATTTTATATGTCAACACCTTCTCTTTTCACTCTTCTTGATGATTGTTGGTGTATTTTAGTAGAGTGGTGATGTGTGTGTGTCTCCCCTTAGGTTCAGATTAGGGTTTGAGCAGATGTTTTGTGAATTTAATTAAATATTCTAGAAAACAAAATCAAGAGATATAAAAATGAAGATTCAACTTTGTTCTAAATGCTTGTGTTGTGTTTACACATGTTATTGTGCATAACAGTCTCTAGTCTTCCATTCATAGATGGTTCATAAATAGAAAAAAACTATATTATTCCTTCGGGAATATCCTTTGGGAAATAATGGAAGAAGATGTATGTAAAAAGAACAGTATAACTACATCTGGCACCATCATTTCAACAGGTTTCCATTCATGTTTAGTTTATAGTAAGGAGAGAGGCTGTATAGAAAACTGTTTTAACACATTGTAGTTGGAAAGTGTACTTCTCATTTTAATATATTTATCAGATTTTGTGGACCCATGACCCTACTTGCGACGTAATTGTGCTCACACTGCTCCACACTGTGAGCTTAAGCACCCCTGGCAGACTTTTAACTCGTGGGCCACGGTTAGGATAGGATTCTCTATTTCATGGATAGGGTACATGTGGATTTTGCAGGAAAAAGGCAGAAGTGTAGCAATCACAATAGAAAACGAATTCTTTCATCTAGAAAATTACAAAGTTGGAACCCGTACTTAGTTCGCCCATTGCTGTTCTAGTGGCTCTGTACTTGACGCTGTTATGAATCCTCCCTCTCTCTTACAGCTGAACACTGCTCTTTAGTCTCTGTGCAATTTGCTTAAAGTGTTTTGTTTAAGTAATTTCAGCCTAATCCACACCCTTAGCAATACTCTACCTTTGTTTTGCTCACCAGATCCCAGTGAAGCAGCTCGGGTTGTAATGCCTCATTCATTATTTTAGCAATGTGTGGTTTGGTGAATAAAAAGGTCACTGGTGGAAAACAGGCTCCATGTAACATTTACATGCATGAACCCGGGCAATGCAGGACCTTTAGTCAGCGTCCCGCTGTTGAAGTGTGTGTGTGTGATTTAACAGAACACATTATAACAAAAGATATACCTTTCAATTTCTACTCTCTTTAACTATCAGTATTGATCGCTCGGTTTTGTTGTTGTTTGCCTTACTTTGTTGGATGTCATTTATCGTGATGCCAGCGGACTTTAAGTGTGCCGTGCTGCACAGATGTTTTTTTTTTTTTTTTTTTAAAGCAACTCTTCTTATAAGACTCATTCTATTTTTGTTCCCATCTCTGCATGGTGCAGACACGACGTGTTTGCATGTAACATTTACATGCATGAACCCGGGCAATGCAGGACCTTTAGTCAGCGTCCCGCTGTTGAAGTGTGTGTGATTTAACAGAACACATTATAACAAAAGATATACCTTTCAATTTCTACTCTCTTTAACTATCAGTATTGATCGCTCGGTTTTGTTGTTCTATGCCTTACTTTGTTGGATGTCATTTATCGTGATGCCAGCGGGCTTTAAGTGTGCCGTGCTGCACAGATGTTTTTTTTTTTAAAGCAACTCTTCTTATAAGACTCATTCTATTTTTGTTCCCATCTCTGCATGGTGCAGACACGACGTGTTTGCTTTGCAACGCACGGTTTAATTTTCTGGCTGAATTTATCACACGCAGTCAAGTTGCGGTCACATGACAACATTAACCACTGCCAGCAAGTAGGGCTGATAAATCACTCTCATACAGGAAGAGAAAAAAAGGATGTAACATGGCAGAGGGGAAATGACAGAGTGCTAAGAAAGTGGGAGAGGAATAATGAAGAGCCAGGACTCCAGCCAGGGGTTCACTCTTCGGCCATTTGAAAAGGTGTTGTTGAATGTTATTGTGGTCAGGAGCCGTAATATGAACTGTTACCAGTAAGGCTCATTGACTTCCACTGGCAGAGACAAGGAGACAGATGGTGGTCATTTGTTTGCTTTATTGTGATTGTGACCTGACTGCACTGCTTTATTTACTGATAGAGATGCTCATGTGTGCAGCTGTGTGCATGCCTCGACAAGCAATTGCATTTGTGTCAAGAGGTAAAAAGAGATGCAGAGACTGTCCGTGCTCGGCCATCAGTTCATTTTTTTTCCCTTTGCTTCCTGCAAATGGATTTCCCCTCAGTCTAAACAGGAGAGCAAACACACACTTCCCTGCTGCTCTGTGTGCTGCTATTTCAGTCGGCAAATAGTACTGAAATAAACTACATCGACCCTTTATTTATTTCAGTGACAGACCAGCTGCAATAGAAATAATACATTTTTGTGTGCTTTAATTGTGTAGGTTGGATCGGTATTTTGTTTTAGACTCAGCCTGTGCACTTACTAAAAAAAACGTTTAAAGAGTTGTGCTCAAAAAAACGGCAGGAGCAAAAAAGAGGCCTGATTCTAATGGGCTGCAAAAAGATAAGAAGAGATGAAGAGAAGATGAATTGGGAGGAGGAGCAGGGATGTGGTTTCTTTTATAGCTTTCTAAACTTTAATTCACACCAGACAAGGGTCACTAACTGACTAAAAGTGTCTTTACTATGTGACTTATGGGCAGCACTATCCCATCTACTGCAGGCAGTGCTGGCTCATGACTGGCCGCTGTGCCAGTGCTACGGACTGCTATGCTGCACACAGGGACAGAGAGCTGGTGACATATATTTGAAAAGAAACAGCCAAAGTACAAAATAATAATAAATATATATATATAAACAATTTCAAAATAATGTTTCAATGTTTCGACACATTAGTCATTGACTTTGAGGACTGAAAACAAAACCTTTAGTGAATCACTGATGCCCACAGTTAGATTGATGATTTGATGATCTGACTTTTCAAATAAAAAAAAAAGACAAAACCTGCAGCTCTGCACAGCTTTTAATTTTTTATCAAAAAATCTAAAATGTAAGCTCACTTTTAGTCCACTTTCTAAGCTTATGTTGCTAAACTACAGCACCAAAACCTCTTTGGCCTTCACTGTCCAGTCTCTACTGCTTGAGTTGCATTACTGGCACCTTCAGGATCAATTTTTTCACAATTAGTGATTGTTTTTTAGTAATCATGAAAGCGCTATATATACTTTTTGTGGTCCCTTAAACCAGCTGAAGAATCATATTTATTCTCATTATATTTTGATAATTTAAGCATTTTCCATAATTTCTCGAAGGATACTCCTGAGGGATTAATCAATCTATCTATCTATCTGTCATGTCAGTAGAGCGTGCGACAGCCACACTGGTTGTTTTTTTATGCTGCTGAC
>JAFBJS010000436.1:25160-39177 GCA_016785265.1 Paraplagusia blochii
GGATTAGGAATGAGGTGATTAGAGGGACAACACAGACAGGAAGGTTTGGAGAAAAAGCTAGAGAAGACAGATTGAGATGGTTTGGACATGTTCAGAGGAGGGACAGTGATCATAGAGACGGAGCTACCAGGTAGAAGACAAAGAGGAGATTGATGGATGCAGTGAGGGAGGACATGGAGGTAGTTGGAGTCAGAGTAGAAGATACAGAGGACAGGGGTAGATGGACAATGTTGACTTGCTGTGGCAACCCCTGAGAAAATGGACAAACTGAAAGGAGAAGTTAAGCCCAGTACTAACCCCAAAAATGAGGGGTGTGCAAATTAATCATTTTGGATCAAACTGAACTGAATCGGATCGAACTGGATCGATTATTTAATATTTTTTATGAATCGTTCCTGAATCGGATCGTGGCCTGTGAATCGAGGTATGAATCGGATCGTTATGTGAGTAAATCATCACACCCCTACTAAAAATGTATAATCAGTGTTGGTTCCGTGACAGTGGTGGCCTCGTGGTTAAAGAACCTCACTGGGGTCTGGAGGGTTCCAAGTTTGAATCTACCGACTGCCAGGTTACCACTGAGCAAGGCATCGTCCCCATTCATGGCTCCCATGCACTTAAAGCTGTCCACTGTTCACTTTGGTGATGGGTTAAATACAGAGGGGACATCTTGGTCCTCTCCTGGACTTTGAAGGTTCTCCTCTCTGTCTTCTCTCTTGTTCCTACAGCTCCTACAGTTCTTCTAACCCCAACCCTCCACCTCAACACCACCTTGATTCAACACCATCTACAGAGACGTGCATTATTCTGCAGTTTTCTAGTTAAATGTCCGTTCTGTGACTGACTGACCGACCGACTGACTGACTGACTGACTGTCTGTCTGTCTGTCTGTCTGTCTGTCTGTCTGTCTGTCTGTCTGTCTGTCTGTCTGTCTGTCTGACTGACTGACTGACTGACTGACTGACTGACTGACTGACTGACTGAAGGCTGTGAACAACAAAGCAGCCACTCTGTTTCGCCATGATGACAATTATGTTTTCAAAGAGAGGCTGGATGAGCCTCTCAGAGACAGAAATGGAGCCTCCATTATCTCCATCAGTCGGTGGAGCACTCCATTCCTTTGGAGGGTGGAGGACGGACCAGGGGGGAGAAGGGAGAGGGAGAGGGGGGAGTCAGATTAAATGATCACCATTAGAGCAAAACAACTCCTGTGAAGATGGATCAGAAAACAAACACTGATGCTGCTGTGTCAGAGTGAGTGTCCATTATCATGGTGGTTCAGGAGGTGGAGCAGGAGCAGCAGGTGGAGCAGGAGGAGGAGGTTATACATGTGAAACATATGGCCTCTGGGCGATGCATTCAGGAAATGTTATTAAATATGTTGGAGCTTTGGTTGAAGGTCAATGTCTCTGTCATGGGGTTGGACCTTCAGAGTTGTCCTCCTGGACAACATCTAGTCCCAGTCAGGGTGGTGGCTCCTTCCAGTGGACTCAGCACCTGGAGGAAGGTTGATGAGAGGCTGGTACGGTGGAGTGTGATTTGGGTGGTGGTGGTGATGGTGGTGGAGACTGCTGTCCTGGTGATCAAGTAATGGATAAGAGGATGAAAATCCATGATCCTTCCTTTTTTCCTCCCTTCCTTTCTTCATCCAATCATCCATCATCCATCTTTCTTTCTATCCAACCGTCATCCATCCTGCAACCTATCCATCTTTCCTTCTTTCCTTACATCCCTCCACCCATCTATCCATTTATCCATCCATCTTTTTTCCATCCAACCATCATCCATCTTTCCTTCCATTTTTCTATCCTTCCATCTACCTTTTCATCCAAGCATCCATCTTTCCTTCCTTTCATCCATCATTGATCCATCCATATTTCAGTTCCTCCATCTATCCTTCATCCAATCATTAATTCCAACTATCATCCATCCTGCCACCCATCCGTCTTTCCTCCCTTTCGTCCTTTCTTCCTTCCATCAATCTATCCATCCACCCATCATCCATCCTTTCTTCCATCTCCCTTTTCATCCAAGCATCCATCTTTCCTTCCTTTCTTCCTACCTTCCATTCATTTGTCTATCTTTCTTTCCTTCCTTCCGCTCATCCATCCATCATCCATCTTTCTTTCTATCCAACTATCATCCGTCTTGTCACCCATCCATATTCCCTTCCTTCTTTCTTTCCTTCCTTTGTTCCATCCAACCACCATCCATTTGAACTTTATTGTTCCTTGTTCCTGTTTGGAACAAACTAATTTGCAAAAAATCCTGGTTCTGCGCCTTGTTTATAGGGCAGCATCCATCCATCCATCCATCCATCCATCCATCCATCCATCCATCCATCATAATTCTTTCCGTATGTCTATCCTTCCATCTCCCTTTTCATCCAACCATCCATTTGTCCCTCCATTAATCCATTTATCACTTGTCCATCTTTCTTTCCTTCCATATTTCCATCCTTCCATCTACCTTTTCATCCAACTTTTCATCCAACCATCCATCTTTCCTTCCTTCCTTCTTCCTTCCATTAATCCATTCAACCATCAATTTCTGTCTTTCTGTCCGTCCTTTGATCCATCGTGGATCCATCCATATCTCCATCCTTCCATCTACCTTTTCATCCAACCATCCATCCATGAATCCTTCCTTTTTTCTTACCTCCACTCATCCATCAATCAACTTTCTTTCTTGCTATCCACCTGCATCCAACATCATCCTGCTACCCATCCATCTTTCCTTTCTTCCTTTGCTTCTTCCTTCCTTTCGTCCTTCCTTCATTCCGTCCATCCTTTCTTTTTCATCCATCCATCCTTCCATCTTTTATAAAAGGCTTTGAACTAAATTGTTCTTGTTCCTGTTTTAAACAAACTAATTGGCAAAAAAGTTTTTGGTTCCTAAGTCGTGTTTATAGGTGATGTGTTATGGCTGTATCGGTTGTACTTGACTGAACCAAAAAGAGTTCGATTCCCTCCTGTACACTGAAACCTTCTCCCATCTCCTTCATATATTTGTCCTGTAGACCAGGGGTCTCAAACTTGTGGCCCATGGAACGTTATTTTGTGGCCCCCACCTTGATGTGAAAGTTGAATTTATGATAATATTTTAAAGATTTGTCTCCACATTTAACCGTTAATCCTATTGTTCTCAAAAACCTGATCCACAGCCTCCTGCTGGTTGAGTGTGGTATTACACAGATTTTCTCTTGTTGGCGTGGCCCTTTGGAGACTTGATAGTGTGGGTGGTGGCCCTCAACTTCTTTGAGTTTGGGACCCGTGCTGTAAACAGTCAAAACATGAAGGAAAGAGACAGACAGAATGACAGACTTGATGGAGTCAGGTTGGGAAAATACAAGAGGACAGACAAACATAAAGACCCGGGACACAGGTCTTCTTCTGTGTCTTCTCGGTGTCAGATACGTCAATGGAACATGTTGTTGGCTGAGTCAGAGTGGCCCCGCCCCCCTCCACTGGACCACCTCATCAGTTAAAGGTGACACAGATCTCCACAGCAGGTAATTGACTCTTTAATGAGAACCAGCCCCCTGAGCTGCATCACCGTCGCCATGACGACCACAGCTTCCCTGCTGTATCACACACACACACACGGCCGTGTGTGTGTCAGAGATGGATGCTGTGCAGCTGAGCCCTGGTGATGGTGATGGAGCAGAGTCTTCCTTTTTTTTTTCTTTTCCTCTCCTGCTCCCGTTTGCTCCGTCTCCTCCAACCGATCTTCATCTTCTCCTCACCTCACCTCACCTCACCTCCTTCCATCTCCTCCCTCCATGGTTCTTCTGTGAACAGGACGATTACTCAGACTCACTCAGCGTCTGTTCCTGCGACTAATGATCCTGTGGTAGCTCCAGAAGGAGATCACGGTCACCAGATCACACTCCTCACTGATGTTCACACACATGTCCCTGCACGTGTCTCTGTCTGTGTCTCTGTCACTGTGGGCCTGGTAGAAACTGAAGTCCCAGCTGAAGACGCTGCAGATGATTGGAGATCAGGAGCTGCAGGAGGCTGAGGAGTCAAGATGGTGATGATCTGCAGCCCAGATGATCTCCTCCAGATGCTGCTCTGCTGATGTGGAGCTCAGAAGGTTCTGAAGGACAGAGAAAGGCCATCCATCATCTGTCTGTCCATCATTCATCTTTCTTTCCAGTTGTCCTTCTTTCCTTCCTTACTTCCTGTCTCCCTCCCTCCCTTCCTTTCTTCTTTCCTTCCTTCTATCCATCAATAGAGCTAATAAATCCACCCTTCCTTCCTTCCTTACTTCCTTCTTTCCTTCTTTCATTCCTTTTTTTCTTCCTTTCACCCATTATCCATCTATCAATCCATCCTTCTTTCCCTCATTCCTTTCTTTTTTCCTTCCTTTCTTCTTTCCTTCCTCTCTCACATATCTCCTTCCCTCCTTCCTTTCATCCTCATTGATCTAGTAATATTTTCATCCTTCCATCTACCTTTTTATTCAACCATCCATCCATCCCTCTTTTCATTTGTCCCTCCTTTTTTCCTTCCTTCCTTCCTTCCATTCATCTATCATTCCTTCTTTTCATTCATCATGAATCATTCATATTTCATTCCATATTTCTACCATCCATCAATAGATCCAATAAATCCACCCTTCCTTCCTTTCTTCCTTCCTTTCTTCCTTCCTTCCTTTCTTCCTTTCTTTCTTCCTTCCTTTCTTCCTTTCTTCTTTCCATCCATATATCCCAATCCCTCCATCCATCCTTCCATACAACCATTCATCCTTCGTTCTTTTTTTCCTTCTTTCCTTCCTTCCTTTCTTCCTTACTTCCATTCACCCATCTTTCTCTCCTTCCTTTCATCCTTCATTGATTCATCCTTCCATCTACCTTTTTATCCAAACCCCTTTTCATATTTCTCCCATCCATCAATAGATCCAATAAATCCACCCTTCCTTCCTTCCTTCCTTTCTTCCTTCCATCCATCAATAGATCAATCTATCCATCCATCTATCAATCCATCCTTATTTCGCTCCTTTCTTTTTTCCTTCCTTCCTTCCTTCCTTTCATCCATCATTGATCCATCCACATCTCCATCCTTCCATCTACCTTTTTATCCAACCATCCATCCATGAATCTTGCTTTTTCCTTCATCCACCCACCCAACCATCCATCTTTCCTCCCTGCCTTCCCTCCATCCATCATCCGTCATCCCTCCATCCTTCCATTCACCCATTTTTCCTTCTATCTATCCATCCATCTTTCTTTCAATCCAACACCACCCACCCATCCACCCATCCATCCATCCATCATTCATCATCCGTCCATCCCTCATCCTTCCATTCACCCATTTTTCCTTCTATCAATCCATCCACCTTTCCCTCCTTTCTTGTTTCATCCATTTCTTCGTCCATTCCTCCCTTCATCTTTCAATTCGTCATCCATCCTTCCGTCTTTCCATCCAACCATCCATTCGTCTCTTTTTCCTTCCGTCTTTCCATCCAACCATCCATCCGTCTCTTTTTCCATCCGTCTTTCCATCCAACCATCCATCCGTACATTAATCATCGATGCATCTTTATTCTTATCTTTTCATCTACAGTACCTTTCTTTCCTTCCATCTTTTCCTTCTATCATTGATTTATCAATTTTTCCATCCATCTTCATCCTCCATCTTCATCCAGTTAGGCAGCCTTAAATGGGGTCTGGTCTTGACCAGGAGGAGAACCCTGAAGGTCCACACCAATCACAGAGACGCTGACTCTGGGACGAAGCTCCAGTGAAAAATGACAGAACCTTAAATATTCAGTCATTTGACGTTAGAGTCTCTGCTCTGTGTCTGAGGTCAACACTGCTGTTACTGTGGAGGTGACATCACTGATGAAGAGGACGGTGATGATGATGATACAGCTGAGCCTAAGAACTGAGAGAATTATGCAGGAAAGCGCATGAGGAGGTCAGGAATGTCAGGACTCCTTCTACAGAGATGGGAGGAAGAGGAGGAGGAGGAGGAGGAGGAGAGGGAGTTAGATTTGTTGAAATGATTCCAAGATCTTAATTAGTGAATAATTTATAGGGTCTTGGGGAAAAAAGGGGGGAGACGATGCAGGAGGGAGGAGAGAAGGGAGGTGGAATTATGGAGAGCAGGATGGAAAGAGACAGGTGAGATGGAGGAGATAATGGAGATGTTTAGAGAGAGGAAGAGTAACGGAGGAAGAAGGGCAGAAGGAGGGAAGGAGGGAGGGAGGAAGGAAACGAGGGGATGGAAAACTAGAACATGAAGAAGAATATGTTAAAGAGGAGGAGAAAGGAGGACAGAGGGAGAGGACGGGGAGTGAGGGATCTGTAATGAGGTTTGGACTCAGAGCAGATGGAGGACAAATCTCACATGACAAGAGTGTGAGTGTGTGTGAGTGTGTGTGTGAGTGTGTGTGTGTGTGTGTGTGTGTGTGAGAGTGTGTGTGTGTGTGTGTGTGTGTGTGTGTGTGTTTTGGTGTGACATCTGGAGAACACAAGTAAAAGCCACTACAAGGAAACTTGTGAACTTGTTTTACACACAAACACACACACACACGGAGCAGCGTCAGATGTTTGCGTTTCATGTCTTTGTCATCTTCTCCTCCAACCTCTCCAGTTTGTGTGTCTGTGGTCGTCTTCTTCTTCTTCTTCTTCTTCTCCTTCTTCATCTTCTTGGTGTCTCTTTGTTCTCCTGTGTCGTAGTTTCACGTCTTTGTTGTCATTCCAGGCTAATTTTTTGTTTTGCCTTCTTTGTGCGTCCCATCATTTCGTCTTTGTGGTCATTTTGTCCTCTCCCTCACCAGCTCCACAGAGGACATCACGCAGTTGTTTTTCATGCTTCAGCCTCATTGATAAGTTCAAACATGTTGTTATTTACACCGTGCAAATTAAATTTCCCTTTTTTGTCTCTGTGAACTGAAATCATTGATTTTCTCCCTCAATGTTGGTCCGTGACTAAAAAAAATCACAGATTTCACCCTGAACATTGGTCTATGACTAAAATAAATTCTGATGTTCTCTCTGAACTTAAAAAAATCACTGTTTTTCTCTATGAACTCTGGTCTGTGGGCCAAAACCACAGATTTTCTATGTGGACGTTTGTCTTTGACTAAAAAAAACCACAGATTCTGTCAATGGACTTTGATCTGTGACAAAAAAAATGATTTTTTCTAGAAACATTTGTCTCTGGGCTAAAATCACAGATTCTTTATGTGGACGTTTGTCTTTGACTGAAAAAAAAAACACAGATTAAAACCGATTCTGTCTGGGCTAAAATCACAGATTGACTTAAAAAAAAAAATCACAGATTTTCTCCATGAACTTTGGTCTGTGGGCTGAAATCACAGATTGTCTCTTGACATTGCTCTGTGACTACAAAAAAAAAAAGTTTTTCTCTATGAATCTTGGTCTCAGGCTACAATGACTGATTTTCTGGAATTTGGTCTGTGACTAAAAGAAATCACAGATTTTCTCTGTGAAATTTCACAGAAAATCAGAGATTTTCTATGTGGACATTTGTCTACAAAAATCATAGATTCTGACTTTGGACTTTGGTCTGTGACTAAAAGAAATCACAGACTTTCTCTGTGGACGATGGTCTGTTACTAATATAGTAATAATAAAAATTTGGTCTGTGGGCTAAAAATAGAAAATCACAGATCCTTTCTATGGACTTTGGTCTGTGATTATAATATATACATATTTTCTCCATGAACCTCGGTCTGTGAAGAAAAATCACTGAATTCTCCCTAGATGATGGTTTATGACAAAAAAATTATTATTTTCTAAAAAACATTTGCCTTTGTCTAAAAAAAAAATTCTGTCTATGGACATTCATCTGTGAAAAAAAACAAAACAAAACCTTCTCTATGAACTTTGGTCTGTGAACTAAAATCACATATTTCCCATAAGGATGTTTGTCTTTGACTTTTAAAAATCACAGGTTCTGTCTATGGACTTTGGTCTGTGAACTAAAATACCTGATAGTCTTCCTGCATGTTGGTCTGTGACTAAAAAAAATCACAATTTCCCTGTGGTCCTTGGTCTGTGACTAAAAAAAATCACAAATTTTCAATCAGAATACTGGTCTGTGACTAAAAAAAAAGTAAAAAAATTTCATCCTGAATACTGGTCTGTGACTAAAAAAAAAAAAAAAAATTTTCAACCTGAATACTGGTCTGTGACTAAAAAAAAATCACAAATTTTCATCCAGAATACTGGTCTGTGACTAAAAAAAATCACAAATTTTCAACCTGAATACTGGTCTGTGACTTAAAAAAATCACAAATTTTCTCCCAGAATACAGGTCTGTGACTAAAAAAAAAAATACAAATTTTCACCCAGAATACTGGTCTGAGACAAAAAAAAATCATAAATTTTCTCCCAGCATACTGGTCTGTGACAAAAAAAAATCACATTTTTTTTACCCAGAAACTGGTCGTGACAAAAAAAAAATCACAAATTTTCATCCAGAACACTGGTCTGTGACTAAAAAAAAATAAAAAAATTTTATCCTGAATACTGGTCTGTGACTAAAAGAAAAATCACAAATTTCCAACCAGAATACTGGTCTGTGACTAAAAAAAATCACAAATTTTCACCCAGAATACTGGTCTGTGACTAAAAAAAAAATCACAATTTCCCTGTGGTCTCTGGTCTGTGACCAAAAAAAAAAAGATTTTCTCTATGAATCTTGGTCTGTGAACTAAAGACTTTGATGTTGGTCCATGAGGTAAAAAAAAATCACAGATTTTCTTTGTCGATTTTGGTCCATGAGCAAAAACCCCAGTTTGCTGCAGGGATAAGTGTTAATTAGTCTGAAGCGGATGTGACTTTTTTTTCTTGATGACGGCTGTGATCAGTGACTGACGCCAGGTCTGTGTGTTTCTCTTGGTGTCTGTGTTTCTTTGTTCCCGTCTGTTGAAGGAGAACCTGCTGCGAAGGTTTAGACGAGGAGAAGACGATGATCGTTACAGCAGAAGGGAACGTCTGACACCTTCTCTTTCACCTCATTACTCTCCTGTCGATCTGCAGACAAGGCGAAGAGGAGCGAGAAAAGGAGGAGGAGGAGGAGGAGCGTTACTGATGCCGGTGCGTTATCGTAGGTTCACATCCTGCTTCTGACCTTTGTCTAAATGTCACTCTTTCTGTCCGACTGTCGTTAAATGTCATTTCCTGTCACATGTGACGTCGTCGTGACGTCACTGAAGACCAGGACGTTACATTGTTACATTTTGTTGACACTATTCTGTTTTCTAATGCACGAGAAGAAAGAAAGGTAAGATGGAAAAGTATGGAGGCAGAATAGTCTCAAAAAAAAAAAAAAAAACCCCCGTATTCTGAGAACACACGAACAACGATACACACTTCAAAATACCTTGTCATACGTGTATGCAAATCGTGCTTTTAATTTGTGAAACGGTGACCAGATTCGATGGCGTAATTTTGCTACGTCAGTCTGTCACCAGCCAGTCAGAAGTCTCACTCGTTTGCAGCCAATCACATGGCAGTGTCCCCACGAGGGTCCTACAAAAATGGCGTCTGGAAGCCAGCGTTCGAGTGTAAGTATGTCGCTGAGTAGCAAACGCACACGAATCTGGTCTGCGTAAGACGAGTCTCAAAAATAAAAATTTGCATGCGCGTAGTTTCACAAATTAAAAGCACCATTTGCATGCGCTTACCACAAATCACAAACATATTTTGACGTGTGAATCGTTGTTTGTGTTTTCTTCTCAGAATACGCTCGCGGATCCGTGCTTACACGTCTGTTCTTTTTGAGACTGTTCTTGCTCCATAGAAAAGTTGATGTTTTTCACCGTTTCATCGTTTGTTTTGTCTTTTTTTTTCCTTTTTTTTTTGAATTTGTCTCCTGGCAGCCAAAATGAAGGGCGAAAAGCTAAAAAAAAACATATGAGAACTATAGTATTTACCATAAAATGTGGAGAACAAATCTATAAAATATTATAAATTCAACTTTTACATCAAGGTGGGGGCCGTAAAATATCGTTCCACGGGCCACAAATGGCCCACGGGCCGCGAGTTTAAGACCAGTGCAAAAAAAAAATCCAAAAAAAAGGAATCATCTGCTACTTCCTGTGAGTTTTAACCCCATATGTCAGAATGATGGAACAAGACTTTCGTGATGGACGACCACGTACGTCGTAACCTTGAAAATCTGGCGGTGGAGGACATCGTAAAGCGCCTGAAGGAGAAGAATGAGAAGACAAAGTGACTGAATACACTGAGAAGACAAGGGTTCTGGATACTGTAGGTGTGTAAAGTGTTAACCTGATCACATGTCCTTCCTCCTCCTCCTCCTCCTCCTCCTCTTCCTCTTCTCCTTTTATAATTCATGGTTGTGGTTGAAGTGTGGATCACTGTGGTTCCCTGGTGTCATCAGAACCAGTTCAGCTCAGAACCTGGACACTGGACACTGGACACTGTCTGTTGGAGGAATGTCAACAAATACAATTTTTTACCAATTCTCTCTGTTTTTTTTGTCCTCCTTTTGATGCAAAATGAAAATAAAATTTTCTCATCTCATCTTCTTTTCTGTTGCAGGGACAGCAGTCTCCACGGCTGACACCCAAATCACACTGCACCACACTTGGAGCCTTCCCATTGGACGTTATGTAGGTCAGGACGATGAGATACTCAGAGCAACTTAGAACCTGAAACCTAGCAGACCAAGTCTGTCCCTTGACCACTAGACCGCCACAGAGGATTGTTGGACAGATGGTTGTTGGGATGGACGGATGAAAGGATGTTTGGTTGGATCGATAAATGGATGGTTGGGTCAGGATGAAGCGTGTAATCCAGTTTCAAACATGTGGCCCGTGGGCCCTTTGCGGCCCCCACCTTGATGTGAAAGTTGAATTTATAATATTTTATAGGTTTGTTCTCCACATTTTATGGTAAATCCTATAGTTCTCCAAACCCTGATCCACAGCCTCCTTGTGGTTCAGTGTGGTATTACACAGAATCTGTGGGAAACTGATTTTTTATTAAAGTTTGAGACCTGAGATTGAATCCTTACAATTTTATCCTGACATTGTTTTAAACTGAAAAGCCTTGGAAGTCACGGAGAAATGACGTCCACCTTAGTGAAGTCCATCTGGTGGATTCAAACCTGAAGCCTTGTGGACTCAAGTTCACTTCCCTAATTACTAGGCCACCGTGATCATCTCACAGATGTTCTGCTCCAAAGTTCATGGACTTGACTCCACCTGCCTCAAACACAGACAGTTCAGTGACCGGGACAGTTCTCTGGACTCTTCATGTGGAGACAAAGACAGTCCCGGTCATCAAAAAGGACTCTCTCCTATCACATGATCAGAGAAGCGTTCTGATTGGACCGATCAAACAACCAGAACAGACCAATCTGGTTAATGTGGTCAGCAGTGTCTCCACAGCAGCTGAGACCTCAGGCTGAGAGATGACAGAATCCTCTGAGGACACAGGACTTCTGGATCCTGGACCGGAACTGGACAATCCATCGGACAGGAAGTGGAAGATCCTGGTGTTACAGGTGAAAACTACGTTGTCCTTGGAAATAATCTGGACAGAATTTGACGTTCTGAACTGTATTAATCTTCGTCCTCCTCCTGGATGTGTCCAATGACAGTGAAGGATCCACTGTTTCCCAACACACTCTGTGGGACAGAGTCTCTGCCTTGTTTGTCTTTGGAGGGGACGACAGCGTCTCCCTGCTGCAGCTCAGTGTAGACCCTCCAGAGATTAGAGCCGAGCTCCATCCTCTGATCCCCGTCCTCGCTCTTAAAGGAAGTGTCCTTCACCTGCTGCGGTGAAGATAATCATCACTTCCTCTCACTGACAGGAAGTCAATCCCCAGTAGTCGATCGAAAGCTCGGGAAGTTTTTTTTTTTTTTTTCCCAGCCTGTTTTTTTTGGCAGATCCCTGGGTCTCGCGTGGCAGCTCGTGTGGAGGTCTCCACCTTTTACAGGAAGTCTTGTGGCTCCACTTCCTGTCAGGAGCAGAAAAGACAATGAAGGAAGGGAGAAGAATTAGAATGAGTGAAGAAAATGACAGGACGTGGAGGTGGGGGACACGAAAACAAAAACTAAAAAAAGACAAAATAAGGAGAAAATAAATTTTATGCAATAAAAAAAAAAACACGAGTTAAAATAATAAAAAAAAACCCAATGTTTTTATTGAAATTCAGCCCAAACATCTACAGTGTGTGTTTCATCCAACGTGTATATTTTTGTCTCAGGTATAAAAATAATTTCTAGTGTGAACTCGGTCACACTTCAGCAGACTCCTCTCCTCCTCCTCCTCCTACTCTTCCTCTTCGTTGTCCTCCTCCCACTGTTGTTTTCTGGTGGAGGAGGGAAAGAAAGTGGAGCAGCTGCAGACGTTGCTTCAGGGGAACCAGGAACTTCTTCCAGAGAGAGAATCAAAAGTGTTTCACTGTGAACTGACACATGGATGTTTTGGAACCTCGTCCGAAACAAATGGAAAAAAATCTGTCTCTCTGTTTAGACACCTGCGCTGAGTCTGAGTCACTGAGGGGACACTGCAGCTGGACCAGGTCAGGACACACGCGGCAGACTGACTGTCAAACATCAAATCAAACTGTAATGAAGGTTTAGGAAGGAAAGGAAATCAAACTCCTTGTCATCGTGACATTGTGATTCACTTCACTGACCACAACAAAATGTCACCTCTGTCTTTAACCCATCACCAAAGTGAACAGTGGACAGCTTTGAGTGGGGACGATGTCATGTTCAGTGGACCTCAGTGGTAACCTACAGTTGGTGGATTCGCACCTGGAACCCTACGGACCCCAGTCTGGTTCCTTAACGACCGTCTGGTCGTATCTTCTTCTTCTCCTTTCGGCTTATCCTGTTTTCAGGTGTTGTCACAACGAATCCACAATTTCCATCTCCACCTGTCCTCTGTGTCTTCTACTCTAACTCCAACTACCTCCATGTCCTCCCTCACTGCATCCATCAATCTTTTAAAATGCAGTGTGTGTGAATTGTTTGTTTTGGGGCGTGTCTTTGGTGATTGGCAGGATCACATGGGATAAAAGCTGAAAGTTGATTGGTGGACGGCCAGAATCTTTATGTTGTTATTATTTACATTAAGCTAAATAAATAGCCTAAAAATTAATCTGTTCTGTGCGTTGTCCATATTTTTGGGGAAGAAGCGAAAACAGGCAAAATCACGTTGCGTCCCCTTTTCCCCTGGAGTTGGGACGTAACAGTAGCCAATCACAGCAGTGTAAAGGCTACAGAGGACCTGTCATTGGACCACACCTAGGTATTTATTTACCTTCACCAATCCATCCATCCACCCATTTTTCTCCACTCTTCTGTTGCCTGGTCATAATTGCACCGCACCACACCGTCCTGCAGGTGGTGAGGGCACTGGAAGACAACCGTCCTAACCAGGACGTGAGCCTTTATTTTGGTTGAAAGTCCAATCTGGGCAGTGAAGAAGAGACTAATCAAATCTGTAAAGTATTGTAGTGAATCTGCAGTATTGTAGTATTCTAGGCGGACCAGGACACACTTCTTTGTCTCGGGGGTTTTATATATTTATGACGAATCTCATCTGCTCCTTCAGTAACCAATCCCAACAAATCCTAACTTCTCAGACACATTTGTCCTTCATCCATCCACAAACCCAAACATGTCATAGTTTCTTGGACCTCCACAGTTAAGCTCTGTCCAAATAAGGAGAATGATTTTCAGATCCAGTCCTGACCCTGTGGACACATTCTTCTCATTTCGTTGTCTTTTTCTACAGACGTTAGGGACAGATTTAGTTATTTCAGTTATTCTGATCTGACCTTGTTTACCCGTCCCTGCTGAGACAAAGATTCTGCAATGTCTCTTATTTAGAGGAATGAAGGTCAGTCATAGCAAGACGGAAGACATGTGTGTGAATGAAAGGGAAAACAAGGAGCAGAGGTGGAGAAGGTGGAGGAGTTCAGATACTGAGGATCAACTGTTCAGAGCAGTGGAGACTGTGGAAGAGACTGAGGAGAAGAATAGAGTGGAGTCA
>JAFBJS010000436.1:54625-59625 GCA_016785265.1 Paraplagusia blochii
AGCCAGTTTGGACCAAGCAGCAGAGCCAGATGTCTGAGCGTGTCCCTGTCTAAGACTAATCTCCTTATTTTCTGCAGCTCTGACTGCTGTGGTTCAGAGTTTTCTCCTTCTCTCCCTCAACGTCCCGTTATACTGTGTTCCTCACACTGGCTTCTTCCCAGCTTCTCTGATGAGCTCATGGTAGGAGCATCATCTGCATGGGTCAGGGCCACCTCAGCATCGTGTCTCTGTTTTTGTCATTCCGCTGAGCTCTGCAGTCTCTTCCCTTCTTGGACTCCAGTCAAACTGGGACATATTGTCAGACAGATTTATGGCTCCTGTTAGAATCTGCTCCGACGACGGAAACGCAGCCAGAACTTTGTCAACGGTCTCTCACTGTGGCTCAGCTCTGGACTCTCACCACTCTGGACCAACACTGTGATAAACAGATAGAAAACTTTAAGACAGCATCTGTAGACGGTCTGTCTGTCTGTTCATCTATGTGTCTCTGTCTGTCTGTCTGGCTGTCTGTCTCTCTATCTATGTGTCTGTCTGTCTCTCTGTCTGTCTGTCTGTCTGTCTGTCTCTCTATGTGTCTGTCTGTCTGTCTGTCCGTTCGTCCGTCTGTCTATCCATCCATCCGTCCATCATCCATCTATCCACCCACTAACCCATCGATCCATCGATCCATCCATCATCCACCCATCCATCCATCATCCATCATCCATCATCCATCATCCATCATCCATCCATCCATCATCCATCATCCATCATCCATCCATCCATCCATCCATCTATTCATCATCCATCCATCCATCACCCATCCATCCATCATTGATCATCCATCCATCCATCATCCATCATCACCCATCCATCCATCCACCCATCATCCATCCATCCATCTATCCATCATCCATCCATCCATCCACCCATCAATCCATCCATCCATCTATCCATCATCCATCCATCACCCATCCACCCATCTACCCATCCATCCATCCATCCATCTATCTATCCATCATCCATCCATCACCCATCCATCCATCCATCCACCCATCCACCCATCATTGATCATCCATCCATCCATCCATCACCAATCCATCCATCTACCCATCCATCCATCCATCATCCATCCACCCATCATCCATCACCCATCCATCCATCTATCCATCATCCATCCATCCATCATCCATCCATCCATCACCCATCCATCCATCACCCATCCATACATCTACCCATCCATACATCTACCCATCCATCTATCCATACATCCGCCCATCCACCAGTCCTTCCAACCATCCATCATCTGTCTGTCTATCTAGCAATCCATCGGCTTATCTGTCTATCTGCCTACCTCCCTACCCTGTATGTCTGTCTTCCTACTTATCCATCTTTCTACTTGTCTGTCTGTCTGTCTATTTATTTACTAATCTACCCATCCACCTTCCTATCTGTCTATCTATCTATACACCTAAATACCTATGTAGTCTATCTGTCTATCTGTCCATCTGTCTGTTTATTTGTTATCCATTATCTATCCATTCATCCACTTCTGTCTCCCTCTGGCTTATGTACTTTAGTAAACTTTTTGCTGCATCTGTGCTAAATGATACCTTACTCTTATCTTGTGGGACATGTCCAGAGGAGGGACAGTGGATACATTGGTAGAAGAATGATCCTAGAGATGGAGCTACCAGGTAGGAGACGAAGAGGAGATTAATGGATGCAGCAAGGGAGGACATGGAGGTAGTTGGAGTTAGAGGAGAAGATAGAGGACAGGGGGAGATGGAAATTGTTGACTCTGGCAACCCCTGAAAAAAGGACGAGCAGAAAGGAGAATACGAAGACTCTAATCTTGTGGGATATTATATTTAATGGTCATCACTGGATAACTAAGAGTTAGCCTAGCAAGAAATCACTTCTCTGAAAAAGTCTCACAGATGCAGAAGAGTGTTTTGCTTTAAGAGTTGACCTATTTTCTCTGATCGGAAAAGCAGTGATGTGCAGTTCTCCAGAGAAGAGAGCAGGAAATAATAGGTTTACAGCTTAGTTTCTTTCCCCGCTTTAATCAGGGAAGTGTTAAAATAAAAAAAATAAATAAATAAAAAAAAGCTGTGATTCACCACATCAATAGGACTTGAACCTCAGTTAAACCCAGTGGAAACTCTAATGAATATTTATCTTTGAATTCAGACGAGCAGCCACAGCAGAAAAGTCAATAAAATGTTCAAACTATCACCTTTTATATAAAGGACTTTAATAAAATGTGTTTTAATCTGACTTTAATTAACTTAGTGCTGACACCTAGTGTCCAATTAACACATCTGTAAATACACAACACACCACTTTAATGTCCAGGTCGATATTCACAACTTCAAACTGTCACTTAATCAAGCAGTATTTACATTTTCATTAAAAGAAAAAAAAAAGAAGAGACTAAATTCCACCTCTGTGGGATCCAACAAATATTCTGAACACCAAAAGTGGGCCAGATATTTTTGCGATGTAGAGCACGGCCTAAAAAATGAGGTCCACATTCTGGCTATCAGAAGTTAGGCCAGAATGGACAAGCGTTGGTTGGAGATACGACCCACATTTCTAACATTAGACAGATATGAAGCAGGTCCAGAAGATTGTTGACCTTCTTCAGAAGTAGGATATGGACCAGTCAAGTGCCCCAATGATTGGCCATAAAATGTAGCCTATATTTTACTGACCATTTATGCTAAGGGTAAACCAATAAAGAATCATAACAGGGACATATAGATGAACAACTACTTGTAGTATCTTGGGTAGGTTCATCCAATAATATGGGTGCACCAATATTATCAACTCAATATTAGCATAATTACGTGATATTGGTGAGATCGATATGGGATTTTTCCGACGATAATAAAAATCCCATAACCGATGTCTTAGTTTTGAGAAATTTTCATCTATCGCACATAATATTCCGAGACATTTACCTCAGTTTTGGGTTTAACATCTGGACATTTCAGTATCATTCGATATCTGTTTCGGAAAATTAAGTGTTCTCGGCAAAATTCCATCTCGGCAAAATTGATATCTGCAAATGTTGATATCGGACATTGCTATTCTTGGAGTATCTGCCTATACCATCAATACGATACCACTACGATATCATACTTTTCTCCTGATGATAGTTTCCTTTTTTTAGGCTACAAGGCACAAAGATAAGTTGATCATTTTGGCTAGTGCAGTGCACTATTTCTCGCGAATTGCAAGAAAACAATTCGCACCCTCACTCCACCCACTCTTCGCTGCAACTATAAACGATAGCATTTGGCTATAAAATAGTTCTACCTACACCTCTGTATAACATCGTATCCTTGTGAACAAAAAGAAAACAAAAAGAGAGATATAGTTCAACTCGCTGTGCACAATGGGCAATGAGAGCGCCACTGCCAACTACTGGAGTGTATGTGCAATTACACTTTATTGTAGTACGGCGGAAAAAAAAGCATGTTCCCCAGGGTCACATGCACTCCCCTCAGCATCGCGCTGCGCTTCCACAGGGGGGCCCGCCCCACTATTTTAGAAGCACTAGGCTAAGGTATCAGATCAAACGGAAAAATCTGTCCTGGTATTTCGACCCACCCCAGATAATTATCTGGTCCATATCTTACTTCAGAAGAAGCGTCCAACATCCGCTACTTTTGTTATGCCATGACGCACTAAGTCCATCATTTTGGCCATGGTATCAGATTGGACGAAAAAAATCTTTGTCCTGATATTTAGACCACTATTTGACCGACACGGATGATGACTATTAGATGGACCCACCCAGATAATTGTCAAGTCCATACTTCAGAAGAAGTGTCCAACCTCGAATTCATTCATCTTCGTACTCATTATCTGTACCGTAGGGGCAATGTTCTCCACGACTAGCACCCAAATCACATTGCACCACTAACCCTTCCTGTGGGTCGTGAGTCCACTGGAGGTTATGTGGCTCAGGGCACCTTACTGGTAACCTGGCAGCTGGTGGATTAGAACCTGAAGCCTTGCAGTCCCAAGTCCACTTCCTTAACCAGGCCATAAATACTGTCCAGAAAATGTGGTATTGTATCAAACCCACAACAGGATCAGAAAAAAGTTCAACATTGTTGAAGATGTGGACCTAACAAGTCTGGACTGTAAGAAACCTAGGTGGGATCCATCCATTCTCCTTGCACCTTGACTGTCATGTGACAACAAGTGGAACTTTAGCAAAACAATAACTAACACTGTTCAGCCAATGATACGATGCGGTTTACACATGTTTACATACACAGCCAATCAATGTCAATAACAGCGCTCGTAAGTGCCGCTGTTTTGCAGGCTAGCATGTAGCCAACGTTGCGTCTGAGTGTAGAGCATAGACTGTGGAGCGAGATAAACGCAGATCAAAGCTACGCTAACCCCTTATTGAAACAAACGGGCAGCGGCACATCCACGCCAAAGTAAATAAGAATTGCGGTTCTTTTAAGGTGGAATGGCTGTCCGAGTATGTGCGAACAGAAGAACAAGGGGTTAAACTAGGTGAGATGGCTTCAAAGCTAAAGTAACAAGTGAGTTTCCAGAGGGAAAAGTGTGGATTGAATGGACGTTGGACTACGTCAAGCGTCACATTCGGCAGAAAAGTCATTTGAATGCGGGTGGAATTGTACGAAGACGCAAGACGGGAGTGTGGATTAGTTGCTGTTGTCATTTGATTCTTTTAAAGCCAATAAACTTGCTATGATCCCTGGTTTGATACTGGTGTGTGTGGTCATAGCGGGGACATCTAATGTTGCTCACAGTGGTCCTTAGTTTGCTCAGGGAGGTTGCCTGTCTGTGCAGACATAGGAAGAATTAGAGGGAACATTGACCTTGTTCTTCTTACATGGCACCGTACCAGTCCCTCATGAACTTTCCTCCAAAGTGGTGAGTCCACTGAAAGGAGTCAACCATCCTAACTGGGAATGGATCTTGTCCCGGAGGAGAACCCTGGAGTTCCACACCAATGACAGAGACATTGA
>JAFBJS010000436.1:64625-67977 GCA_016785265.1 Paraplagusia blochii
CACACACACACACACACACACACACACACACACACACACGTGTGAACGTGTTGAATTCTGAACGAGAAAGAACGCACGTGGTTTGGCTCGACTCGCCCGAATGCTTTCTGGGTTTGACAAATTTTTCTTGAAAATTTTGGTCGAGGGCTGATGCGTTCAAAAGCTGAGGCACCACTGTATACATGTATATAAATATTACGGTGTGACGATTAATCGTTTTGGATCGGTTATCGTTCTGTGACCTACACGATCCAAGTGTATCAGCCCAAAAAACTCTGATCGATCGACAATGCAGTAAAACGATCCGATGGTTTGGATTTTTCTCTGTGGATCGGTTTCTACAAATTGACGTTAGACAAAGACATGACATTGGCCGCTTGGAGGTCGTGTCACTTGCTGTGTGTGAACTGTGACGGGTTGATTTGATTGGAGTTCAGGTTGTGGGTTTTACTCTGATCTGAGCAACATGGCAGACAACAAAGACCAAACTTACAGCGTTTCTAATTTAAAATCGAAGGTTTGGACATCATTTGGTTTTTTCAAGAAGGATGGAAAGATGGATAAAAGCAATGCAATAGTAGAGCAACATTTGACTACACTGGAGGTCCAACAAACCTTAGGACCAGGAGAGACGGCAGAGTGGGACTGATGACTCGGTGACGATGACGGTGACGCTGACAAGGCAGGAACCACCAATAGTCAGAGGAGCGGACAGAATAAAATGCAAAATTTTTTCAACCGCAGTTCGGCAACAACTCGGCAACGTCCAAGGCAATAATAGAATCTATGGCTGGTTATATTACAAAACAATGTCCTGTGAGACAGAAGTGATGTCTACAGCTAAACCTTTCTAAAACTGTAGGCATGGATACCACTAAAATAAGTAGAGAGTCACCTGATCCTGATATACTTGTTAATGGTGATAAAATATAAATTGTCTATCAGTTTAAATATATTGGGTTAATATTAGATTCACAGCTCTGCTTTAAAGGCCATATTGACAAATTGTATAAAAAAAAAAAAAAAATCTTGCAAATGTTCATGCGATTTGACATGAGATGTCAGATGAAGCTGAAAAAAATGTCTTAATTGTATAAAAAGTGTTTGCATATGTATTTTCTATTGTACATGTATTGTGGGTTTCTTGACCTTTTACATCATGTCACGTGACTACAGATAAAAACTAGCCTCTGGCTAATTCTTTCCTATTTAACCATATGTTTATGAAGACTGGCAGCTGTATAGTGTTGTTGAAAGCGGAGTTGCAAACTTTTATTCAAGATTAAAAAAAACGCACCGAACTGAACCGAATCGGATCGAACTGGATTGATCGTTATAATATTTTTTATGAATCGTTGCTGAATCGGATCGTAGCCTGTGAATCAAGATATGAATCGGATCGTTATGTGAGTGAATCATCGCACCCCTAATAAATATATATGTACAGTCTAGTTATGTGATTCATGCTTGTTTGCTGACCCTCAGTCTCCAACCTCTGTCCTCCGTCTCTGTCAGTATTCGTCCCAAGTACTTTACATTAAGTACTCTCTCAGAATGATTGCGTGTTTGTTCATGCAAATCTTTATGATTTCTGGAGAAATGGAAGCACGAAGCACATTTGGGAGGAAAAACACCATACAGACAGTCTCTGTAGGTGGCGCTGTCCCCCAGGAAAATTTGGTTGGAAAATTTTCCATCGTAGGAAAAAAACATGGACTGGAGATGTCTTCCGTCTGAGTTAACTTGTGAATTTTTTTCAAGTCTCATGTCCTTCGATGACATTGCAGACTTCTAGAGACATCTAATGGGACATTTGAAACCGATGTCTGTTGGAGTCACCTCCAGTGTTCATTTAACAAGGTGCAGAAGAACCTTCCAACGTGGAAGTTTTCCAGACAAATTAAAACTTCCAAAGCTTCACGCTCTGCTGTTGACCCTGAGGATCCTCCTCCTGTTTATGCTGCTAATAATAATAATCCCAGATCTTCCTGCGAGTCGATAAAAACTACAACCCCGCAGAGATGAACAAAAAAAGTGCAAATAAAAAAGTTTGTGCTCCACGTTCTTCGTGTGGTTTCAGCTCACGGGAGATCTGCTCGACGCAACCTTCTAACAATCTGCCTGGAAACATCTTAACTAGTGACTCCGCAGAGACGTGCTTTTCTCTGCTCTGTTATTTCTCTCCTCAGATGTGGTTACATCACAATGTCATTTTCTGCCTCTCCTTTTTGCTCTGCTCCTCCTCAGCTCCTGATTACTGGGAGACGTTCGCCTGCAGGGGTTCTGACAGAGTCTAATCCAGCAGATGAAAATGGATCAGTCGTCTTATAAAAACCAACCCTCTGATCGTCTCTAATTTGCTGTCAGGAGCGTGGACGTGCAGCGACCTGTTTCTCCCGGGAGTTTACCGAAGAGTCAGACCTGCCCCGGCCTGATGGTGAGTCGGCCGTGACTGAAAGACCTCAATCCAGACCAGGGAGGAGTTGCGTGTGAACTTGGATACAGATCCTCTAAACCCCAAACTTTTTTTTGCGCAACAGAGTAAATGTCGTACTATTTTCATGGACCGGTCATCAAGTTGTGGCATAAATACCTCTTAGCAAAATTAAATTTCTGGTGTTCTGAAATATGTTCCTGCCTATAAAATCTTCCTACCCAAAAATAGCTGTGCATGGCCACAACAAGGATTTCTCAAGTGCACACAGCCTATAATTTTCTGCTACCAGACTGGTATAAAAAGTTAAAATCTTTTGAGTTTATTGTTGTTGTCAAATATAGTTGCATTATTGATGATGGAATCCTAGCCATTCTATTGGTCAGTTCTTTTGTTGATATGGGTATGGATCAAGTGGAAGTAATAGACAGATGGGGCCAAAAGGAAACATTATTTCTCTGTGACCCGAAACCAATTCAACCACGGACCAGTACGGGTCCCCGACCCAGTGGTTTGGGACCACTACTCTAAAGGATAGTGTGATTTGGGTGGCAGTTGTGGAGACAGCTGCCCCACGAAATTGACTAAAAAATGTTAACCTGTGTTGCAGTGTAATGCAAAACAAATGAAAAAAAATAAATGAAAATAGGCAAAAAAAATCTTTTAGATAGCTAAAAGTAACTAAATTAGTCCGTCAGAAGTTTGATTTTCCACAGTTTTCTGTTCTGTTGACACCTGGTGGACTGGAGTGGAACAGCATGTTGCAGACTCCTGAGAAGTGTGTGTGAGGACAATTTTAATGAAAGTACTAACCGCCTGTGTGCCTCTGTGTGTGTGTTTAGACGAGTACATGTGAGTCAAAGCATATTTGTTTTCATCTCAGAGTGATGACTCTGTAGCTCTAGGGCGTCTTCCCCT
>JAFBJS010000436.1:73866-92099 GCA_016785265.1 Paraplagusia blochii
GATGGTTTGGACATGTTCAGAGGAGGGACAGTGGATACATTGGTAGAAGAATGATCCTAGAGATGGAGCTACCAGGTAGGAGACAAAGAGGAGATTGATGGATGTGAGGGCAGTTCTTTTACTCAGTGAGGTGAAACAGAACAGACTAACTGCAGAGTCTGGGCATAGAGGTAGTTGGAGTTAGTTGAGGACACAGAGGACTAGGACCACTGCCGTCCTAGTATGGTGATATAACAGTAAATGATGAAAAAGTTCCAGTCTGTGAAGTCAAACCAAACTCCTGGGACGTTGCTGATGTCACAGTATTGACTCCTGTTGCTTTAATATTCATTACTGTTTTCTCTTTTCCAAGTGTGAACCAGATTATTCCCCGTTTAATCCCATTTGTCTTTCTCTCTCCTCCTGCTCTCTCTTTCTCTTTCAGGTTTAACAAGCGTGTCTGTGGCCCTGATCAGTCCCTGGTGAGTTGGCCCCAGTCCACAGTGCGTCTCTTTGTCTCCACCCAGAGCCCAGATGCCTGCGTTCACCCCACTGCTTCAGTGGAATGACCACGCTGGCCTCCAAGGAATGGAAAGGAACCAGGAATTCTTTTGTTTATCCTCCTCCACGGTGGCGGCCACCATCCTGACCCTCCCTCAGAACCTCCTCCACCCAGCTTATTAAATCAACCCTCCATGAAAACCTCATTGTTGCCTCACGAATCTGCACCAACAGCTGATAAGGTAACAGTGTGGGAATGTTTTAAATGTCTACTATGGCACTTGCCTTTTTGTTGGTGGAGGAATTTTGTTGAAGACACACATAAAGGACGGGTGCAATTGTTCTGAAGTATTTTCTTACCAATAATATTTAAATATATATTAAAATATTAACTAGGTTTTTATAAAGTCTTTTTTCCTGCCCATAATATTTTCCTACCCCCTGTTTTAAAGGAGGTAGCATATTTTTTTTAGATGTGCTCAATAGAAAGGGTAGGAAGATATTATGGGTGTTTGATATAGAGTAAAATTAGTATAAGTACACTTCTTCCACTAGTTTTAGTCACTTTACATCAGCAACCTGAGGGCCCCCTGGTGCTGAGGCATGGGGTTGCAGCCCCTATAGGCCATACTGTTAATCTGGCCATGGCCAGAGGTTTTTAAAGCTCCTCTCAAGTGGGCCTGATCTTTAGCTTTGGCATCCTTTTGTGAAGAGATGTGTCTTGTTCTGTGGTCTAGAGCAGTGGTCCCCAACCACTGGGCCGGGGACCAGTATCGGTCCAGTGGGTGAATTGGTGCCGGGCCGCACAGAAATAATGTTTCCTTTTGTCCCCATCTGTGTATTACTTCCACTTGATCCATACCCATATCAACAAAAGAACTGACCAATAGAATGGCTAGGATTCCATCATCAATAATGCAACTATATTTGATTAGGAAATATTTTGTCAGTGAAGACAACAACAATAAACTCAAAATGACACAGAGTCATTGATACAAGATTCTAACATTTTATACCTGTCTGGTAGCAGAAAATTATAGGCTGTGTGCACTTGAGAAATCGCTGTTGTGCCCATGCACAGTTAATTCAGGTAGGAAGATTTTATAGGTAGGAAAATATTTTAGACCAGAAATTTCATTTTATTAAGGAGGTCATTTGTTTGCCACAACTTAAAGACTGATTCAGATATTTCCGGTTCGTAGCACAAAAATGTTGCGGAACACTGGTCTAGAGTTCTGATAACCCCCAGTTTATGTTTTAATGGGTGATGTGGATCAAAAGTGACTTTGATTGACTTTCTCTTAAAGTCAATGGAAAGGTTTCTTTTCCACTTCATGTGCACTGCACAGACAGTTCATTAGCAACTTAAATTGCCGTACTGTGTTGGGTCACAATGAATGGTTAAAAAAGGGTATCTTCACTCAGAGTTTCAAAGACTCATATTTCTTCTTATGTGGAACTCACTCTTTGGTTTTGAAGACTAGAAGAAAAGTAATGATGATCTTTTCACATTCAATGTATAGATCTAAATGTAAATATGTCATGTGATCCCATTTTAAATGTATATATATTCATATGTATTTTGAATTGTGCATGTATTGTGTTTTTTTCCTTTTTACATCATGGCCAGGGGACTACAGATGAAAACTAGCCTTATGGCTAATTCTGGCTTTTTTAACTATGTGCAATATTGTGTTTTATTAAATTGCATTGTCCCCTTTAAATAAACTAAACTAAACACCTAAGATGAAAGTATTTAACCTGGAATCGTGACACACAGTATTTCTTTTGCTATTGCCTTGTCCCTTCTTTCAGATGTTGCCACATCGAGTCAATAATTTCCATCTCCCCCTGTCCTCTGTATCTTCTACTCTAACTCCAACTACCTCCATGTCCTCCCTCACTCCATCCATCAATCTCCTCTTTGTCTCCTACCTGGTAGCTCCATCTCTAGGATCATTCTTTGACAAATGTATCCACTGTCCCTCCTCTGAACATGTCCAAACCATCTCAATCTGTCTTCTCTAGCTTTTTCTCCAAACCTTCCTGTCTGTGTTTTCCCTCTAATCGCCTCATTCCTCATCCTGACACACAAAGTACACAAACCAAAACAAAATGATGAAATAAAAAAAGCAAACAAAACAAAAATAAAACAGAAACAAGGGGGAAGCCCCAAAACAAGCAGCTGAAGAGCGAGGCGAAGACGTCTGAAGCACTTTTACTGCCTCTTATATAAACATTAACTTTATAAAAGAGCCACATGCCAACACACAGCAGCAGACACAACAGCTGTCCTTATTCTCTCCCTATCAGGAACCACAATGGAGAGGATCACTGCAGGAGGAGGAGGAGGAGGAGACCCAGCACCTGCCTCAGCTGCCTCAGCCACCAGAAGAGGGGCAGCAGCAGCAGGAGGAGCAAGAGGAGGATGAAGGTCTATTCAGCTACATTCAGCTGCCTCCTCATCTGCATACTGTTTGACTTGCTGATGCTGCTGATGCTGCTGATGCTGCTGATGCTGCTGATGCTAAATTAGGCGCCGGCGTCTCCTCTTTGAAGGCAGACGTACACAAACAATGTCTCTTTTCATCTCAGCCGTGATTAGAAATTGAAGGATTCTGGGTCATTAACCCCCGAGAGGAACGTCAGCAAACAAAACTTATGCAAACATTAGCCTCAAACCCACATCATCAGACCAGGGGGGCGATATTCCCTGTTTTCCTGAGAGTTTCTCCGGATCATTTACATCGGAAATTTAACTTAAAAAAATTGAACCAAAACTGAACCATTCCGCAGCATCTTTAGCTTTATATGTTGGAGTGGATGCTTCTTGTTGGTATTTTTTTTGCTGAAAAGGAACTACAGTGGGGCTCCTAGATATAAGTTCCCTAACATAGGAGTTTTCCATGTTACAAGTGAGCAGCTTTTGGCAAATGTTCCTTGTGATGCATCTAGTTACATGTTTTTGCATTATCCTTATTGAGTTTTCAATGTGTACCAATATACAACAGCAAAATCAAACTTGTGGCTGGTGGGCCATTTGTGGCCCATGGAATCATATTCTGTGGTCCCCAACCTGATATGAAAGTTTAATGTTAGTGAGTGGAGACTTTGGAGACTTTCCTTCGTTGTCCTTTCATACAATGAGGTTTGCTCACTCATAGTGTGTACAGTGTTGATCGACCGTTGGGGTTGATAACACAGACGTTTTGTTGTTAATGTATTTTTACAGACTTGTGTGCTGCCCTGTACTAGAGTATAGCATTGTGTTTGGTCTTTGCATCTTTTAGTAAATCCCATAGTTCTCAAACCGTGGTCCACAGACTCCTTCTGGTACTTTTTTTGTCATTTTTATTTTTGTTGGGGGCAGAAGCCATCAATTATCTTGAGTTTGAGAACCCTGATTTACAGGAAACAGAGTATGTCTAATGTCTGGTGCAGCTAAATTATTGTCGAGTAATAAAAACATCCTTCTGTTTCAGATAATTATTTTAAATTATATTAAAACTAAAAATAAGTAAAAAAGCAACAACAACCAAAGCTACATTTCTTTGTCTTATCAAGGGGTTGGTATAAAGGGTAAATTATTTTACTCTTGTGTATTATTTAAAAAAAACAGACTTGGTGTATAAGTCACATCGAATGAAGTCAGAGTCAAAGATAAAAAATATTTTTTGAACACAGACTACCAACAACTATGTCTCACTGTCCCCAGTGGCCCTGGATTATCCAAATCCACACTGTCCATATAGTCATTAAAAGGACACCAAATGTTATGGAATACTGATGGTGTCCCTTTTATAAAGTAGGTTTGTCTGTTTGCTATCTTTATTTGTCTGTAACATGTTGATGACTTACCAGGTCTGTATATTCCAGAGGTTGTTCCAAACTCTGGTGCTGGGGCCTGCACCCGCCCTCTCAGCTCAGTTCCACAGCAGCCAATGGAACATATGTGAAAATGAAAGGCATTTAATATAAATGACAAAAGAGCTGAAACCTTTAAATGAAGATCAACAGAAAGGGACGGGGCGAGGAGGCGGGGGTCAGAGAGGGTGAAAGTGTGTGTCTGGAGGACGGGTGATGGGGTCAGGGGGTGGAAACCGACTCAAACACACACACTTTGCAGCTTTTACTTTTGTGTGTGTTCGTATTTGTCGGTGTGTGAAAGAAGCGTGCTGCTGTTATGAATAAGACCAGAGGGGGCGACTTGTGACCCACTGTGATGCACACACCCACACACACACACTCAATCACACACACCCACTCAGTCTGTGTTGACAGCTCATATCCAGGGCTGAATGAATCTGTCACAACTTTCAATCACAGTTTATTTGTTTTGTACAAACAGTATTCTTCCCACTTGTGTCAGGGCAGGGCTGATGATCCCAGATCAGCCCCATCAGGGCCGAGAACATCTGCAGGATCAAACATACAGCACCTGCCAATCTCCCAGTGGATCATGTGACCAGGGAAACCCCACTGAGAGCCTTGAGCCACGATTGATTTCAGAGGTTTAATCCCAGTGTAGAGGTTAGTAAAGCCTCAGCCTCAGTGTGACGAGAAGACACAGATTAAAAAAGTGATGCAGGAGAGAAAACAGACGCAACAAAAAAACCACCATGTTTCTCCTTAATCCTCTTCATTCCTGACTCTCCTGCTCTAATCCATGGATCAGAGGACAAGGCGTTTGTCTTCCCAGATGGTCAGTGTGTCACATCTGGGGTTTCGAGGTCCTGTTGCTCATTGGCCGAAAGGTACGAGGGTTACAGGTAGAAATCAATGGAACTAAACCGTGGAGATCCTGATACAAGGGATGGAAAAAAAAAACTCTTTGTCATTCTGACATTGTGATACACACCACTGAACACAACCAAATGTCACTTCTGCATTTAACCCATCACCAACTTGGGCAGCTTTTATTGCCCAGAGAGCAGTGATTGGGGGCGGTGCCATATTCTGTTGGCCTCAGTGGTAACATGGCAGCTGGTGGATTCAAACCTGGAACACTCCAGACCCAAGTCCAGTTCCTTAACCACTAAGCCTCCACTGCCCTATCCAACCAACTAACAACTTTTTCAATCAATGCAAACTGTGATAGCCAAACAAATACACTGCAACATTAAAACTCTTCTAATTTGACAATAATTAATTAACGTAATTCCCATTAAGATATAAATACAAATCTATGAAACACAAGCCATGTTTATGCCGGAACCTGGATTATCAATCCTGGCAGAAAGGTGGGGTACATTTGGCAGCGTGTGCATCTCAAGATATTATGCTCTACAACCACAAGGGGCGCCAGTGAGGAGTGTAAGTGTGTTCAGAGTGTCACAATAACACATCTACATCACACCAGCATGTTTGGTTTGTGACATTTTTTGAGCACCCTCTATTACTCCATCTTTTACTATTTTTTTATTTATTTTTTACTAATTTTCACTCAACCACCCATAATATCTTCTCTTTTAATGGTTTTAGATAGATATCATAGGGGTTTAACATCTATAAAAAATATGCTACCACCTTTAAAACAGAGGGTAGGAAAATATTATGGGGATGAATAAACAACAGATTTGGGTATACATTTTCGTTACGGGTAGGAAAATACTTCAGAACAACAGCATCTGCACTTATGATGATGCAAAGTCAACAAAAAGATGAGAAAGTTTTTTTTTGCGGCACTGAAGGGGCCATCCTAGTAATTACCCACAGGCCACAGATAATAAATAAATATGTAGAAAAAAAATACAACAACATTAAAACCCCCCAGACTTTCTACATTTTGGATAAAAACAAAGTAATTTACTGTATATCACTGTATATTTACAGTATATTATTTTGTTCACTGTATGTCTGTGTTGATAATGATAATAAAGCTTCCTTGAATCCTTGTATCTTGAATCATAGAACTTCAGTTATGTCACATTTGAAGGGGGCGGTCTTGCGTAAAAAAAAACAGCTAAAATGAGAAGAAGAAGACCAGGACAGAACAACGAAGCTACAGACATGGAGTCAGGCTGAAGAACCCCCCCCACTCTCCTTTGGAACTCTTTCTGAGCAGGAACATTATCATCACCTCCTCCACCCTCGGCATGTTTGTAATATTTTTAGAAACTGCCACAGACCTGCAAATTAACTCCCGACTCAGTGCTGCCCCCCTAGTAGATGCATTGCATAACACAGTGGTTTAATGAACTGTGGTGGTTGTTTTTTCATCATTTTGTGTTAGTTTGGCAAAATAATGCGATTTTATTGAGGTAGAAGTGATTGGAGGAAGGGATACTGTCAGACCGTGGTAGAAAGATTGATTTTTCTACAGGATATCACCAGCAGACAGATGTTGTCTCCTTCATTAGTTCACTTAACGGATGTCTATCAAGAATTTCCTGGTCGATAATGGTTTTAGCGGGGATTAATGACAACATGGCCGATGTGTGACGTCCGTCAGTTTCACTTCACTGCTGGTTGTATCTGTCAAAACATCGAGTTCTCCGTCCGCCGTCGTTCCTCCTGACCAGCTCTGGCAGCTTGACGACCCAACAATGGCGTCGACCACAAACTAACAAAATGTCCATCTCAGTGAACGACCTCATCGTCTCTCTGTAACGACTCGATACATTTTTAACAGACGCAGCGATTCGTCTCAAACGGTAAGGCTGTGATTAAAGCTGAAAAATACGCGCCGTCCCTGAAGGCATCAGCGTCGGCAGCAGCGTCTGCGTCACAGCAGGATTTACACCTTTAACGTAATTGTTTTTATTGATCCCACAGACAGGGTCAGAGTCAGCACTCACACTTTTACAAGCATCGCTCGCAGAATACAAGGACAAACAAAAATAATGGCTGTGGTTCGTTGTCAACGTGAAACCAGTGTCAGACGATAGTGTCAGCTCAGGAACGACCCGCCTGGAATTATGTGACGTTGTCCCTGAAGGTAAATGATGGGCCTTTTTAATGGCTTTGGATGGAAGGGACAGCCCATAATAGCAGGCTGGCCTGGACAGAGGTGGAGCTGAGGTGGAGCTGAAACTAGAACATATAAAGTAAACATGTCCAAAGTTTGTCTCAAGTATCCTATACCTGTGTACTTCTTGGCTACCTAGTTGGTCAGACTTGGACAAACCATGGCCCGAGGGCCAGAGGTGGCCCGTTGGCACATGAATGTAGTCCAACAAACTTTTCCAAATTACGTTGTTAATTAGTTTTGCCAATATATAATCTTTTTCTTTTACCTTTCTTATGTGTTGCCTCAGCAAATGATGATGATGATGATGATGTTTTCCATCTCCCCCTGTCCTCTGTATCCCCAACTACCTCCATGTCCTCCCTCTTTCTGCATCCGTCAATCTCCTCTTTGTCTCCTACCTGGTAGCTCCATCTCTAGGATCATTCTTCTACCAATGTATCCACTGTCCTTCCTCTGAACATGTCCAATGACCATCTCAATCTGTCTTCTCTAGCTTTTTCTCCAAACCTTCCTGTCTGTGTTGTCCCTCTAATCACCTCATTCCTGATCCTGTCCATCCTTGTCTCTCCTAAAGAGAACCTCAGCATCTTTCACTCCTCCACCTCCAGCTCCAAGCAGAAAGTAGATGCAGTCTCTGTCTGGCAGTGGATACATTTGTCAAAGAATGATCTTAGAGATGGAGCTACCAGGTAGGAGACAAGTATGACATTGATGGAGGTAGTTGGAGTCAGAGTAGAAGATACAGAGGACAGGGAGAGATGGAAATTGTTGACTCACTGTGGCAACCCCTGAAAAAAGGGACACGCTCAAAGAAGAAGAATTGATGTTTAATATTGTCAAGATAAGCAATGTGAAGTGACTAAAATAACAAAACAAAATAAGAAGATAATATTTATTCATGGCAGCAGTGGTGGACTAGTGGTTAAAGAAGCAGACTTGGGTCCATGAGGCTTTTGGTCCAAATCCACCAACTTCTTTTATCACAGCACCATCCAGACCCACTTAAATCCACCACCCACAGGAAGTCACACAGTATGGTGCAGTGTGATTTGTGTGCCAGTGGTGGAGACTGCTGCCCCTGTGGCATAGTAACAGAGGATGAAAATGAATGATATGTATTTCTTTATAAAACCAGTTAAATGACAAATCACCTCTAAAAACATCAGAATAAAAGCACAAAAAAATCCTAGTGTTTTTCCCATTGAGAAAATAACACTTCCTTTTAAAGGTGAGTATTTCAGCTTCTGTGTAACTCATTCATTAGATCAGTGTGACCTGTTTGTGTCATCATCCCTCCTGCTCCACAGATACACAGAACCCGGTACCAGTCTGAGTTCTTGGCTCTGACTGTTGGCTCCTCTGCGCCTCCTTCTCTGTGTTCTCCTCCTGTCAATGTCGCTGTGACACTACTGCAAGTCTTTATCCAAGTTAAGCTGCAGACCAAGGTCAGACTGACGGTGTCTGCAGTGCTCGTATATTTACTGTAGGCGGTTCACCACCCAGAATACTCACACGTTAATGCAAGGAACCGGGTTTTACTGCTCTGTTTACTGTCTGAGGCTAAGAGCAGCATTTACCTCCTCCTGACTTCATTAACTACAGCCAAGGTGCCTTTGAGCAAAGTGCTAAACCCCCCACTGCTGCTGTTGCTACTGCAGAGGGGATAAACGATACCATCACTCTGGTATGGTTCACATCCCACGTGAACCTTGATAGTCTGGCAGTCAGTCATTCATTAAATATCACTTTTCTTACTCCTGGAGATGGAGTTTCTACGTCAAACAGTAAAAGATACAGACTCTCAGTGTTTCAGGTGATGGCGCCCACATCTGGCACCCAGACTGGACTAAAATCTGTTCATCTACAGACAGAAAAAAGAATATTGTCCATGTTGGACACTTAGCTATTTTATATCCATTAAAATAGCCATAAGCTAAGACTGTCCAAAATACATCTCCATATACGGTACACCAACCTAACTCTTATCCTCATCCTTGCATTGCAGGAGAGGGAAATGATCGTGAACAAGAGTGTAAATCGTTGTTCTATGTTTTCTGTATCTATGTCTCCCCTTTCTGAGAGACAGTATGAGACAGACAGTTTTAAAAAATATATTAGATGATGCAGATAAAAGTGAACTAGACGTGATCAACAGACAAGGGGAGATGCTGAGAGATGATGCCTTGACTGAGCCAGTCAGAGACGAACCAGAAAAGCAGGAACAATTAGCCCAGTGGTCCAACCACTGGGCTGGGGACTGCTACTGGTCCGTGTGTGAATTGGTGCCGGGCCACAGAGAAATAATGTTTCCTTTTGGCCCCATCTGTCTATTCCACTTGATCCATACCCATATCAACAAAAGAACTGACCAATAGAATGGCTAGGATTCCATCATCAATAATGCAAATATATTTGATTAGGAAATATTTTCTCAGTGAAGACAACAACAATAAACTCAAAGTGACGCAGAGTCATTGATACAAGATTCTAAACTTGTATACTGGTCTGGTAGCAGAAAATTATAGACTGTGTGCACTTGGGAAGCCCTTGTTGTGTGCATGCACAGTTAAATCGGGTAGGAAGATTTTATAGGTAGGAAAATTTTTCAGAACACTGGAGATTTAATTTTATTAAGGTTTATTTATTTGCCACAACTTATTCACCGGTCCGTGAAAATAGTACGAACCATTTAACCGGTTTAGTTGAGGAACACTGAATTAGCCAATAGTACACCAAGTATGCAATCTAAACCAACCACACACACACACACACACACACACACACACACATATATATATATATGAATAAGAATAATTTAATATACTTATTCAGTAAACCCATACAAACTCAGGGAGTTGTCACTGTTTTCTTCCTCCGTTGGAGACATGTCCTCCGTTTCTGCTCTGCTGCCTTCAGTGACACTGGCAGAACAGTCTGCACCGCAGGAGACGATTAATGAGGTTCTGGTCTCTGCTTTCATCTGGCTCTGCCTCAGGACCAGAACTCCACTCTGGATGGTCCTCGTCAGGGTCCAGAACCGTTGCCTAGCTACTTCGTCACCATCACTTCATCAGTGGAATAGCCATTAGTATTTCATGAAATATATATATAAATAAAATTAAAAAAAATTAATAAAAATAAAAAATGTAATATATAATGTAGTAAAACGGCAAGCTTTTCCACAATAATACCAGAAACTGGACCAGAAACCGAACACCAGATGTGGACCAGGTCTTATCTGCTTGTACAAGGCCCACGTAACAACCAAATCCAGACTGTGTCCAATGTGTATATATAGTGAGACAGCGCCGCTAAGTGGTAACAAGACAACAATGCAGCTTTAAGAAAAAAAACAAAAAACTTTTTATTGTTTGTTTTGTGGAATAGTGAGAAATAGTTTATTGGTGCCCAGGGCGAGTGATATCTATGGATTCTGTATGTTTAAATATACACACTGTATATTGCAAAGGAAGTAATGAGAGACACATATATTTTTAAAGAAATGGAACAGAATAGTTACACTGTACATACATATAACAATGTTGCAAAACATTAGGGTAATAAAATAATATACACATAAATAGAACGTAGAATAAATGTTAAATTTGATGTCTACCTCTCAGTATTGTCAGCAGGTGGCGCTGTTGACCAGGTCAAACCGCACGCACACTCGCTTGTATCCGCTTGTTAGGTGTCAAACCACCAAAACTATACAAATTGTCGTCACAACTATCTATCTATCTATCTATCTATCTATCTATCTATCTATCTATCTATCTATCTATCTATCTATCTATATAGAAAAACCATAGATAGATAGAACCATGGTTTGTATCAGAACAAAACAAACCCATGACTTTCTGCTCTTGAGTTGCAATGTCCAATGTCCAATTGTATGACATTTAGAGAGGCCTGTCCTGTACACCTGTGCAATAATCACCTGTGTGTTGTATGTTGTCGCATGAAAAGCCAAATTTCCTGTTGGTAGAAATGCAAGTCGCCTGCTAATCTGTTCTTCCCGGGTCTGCCTGCTGTCACCGGGAGAAGGCTGCGGCCGCAGCAGCCATTGGCCCGCGGCCCCGGGTTCTTATTGTTATGGCCGCGCTTCTGTTGTCTCATACCTTAACAGCTGTAATGAGAGAGGGGAGGCAGGGGGTGAAGGAGGAGCAGGAGGAGGAGGAGGAGGAGGTGGTTGCTCCCCTCCTGTAGGGAAGCTGTTGAGCTTAATGTTTAATAAGCCACTGGACACAGAGGGGAAACCTGATCCTGTCCACACAGGGAGCTGTGTGTGTCACTGAGTGTGTGTGTGTGTGTGAGTGTGTGCTCTCGTTGCATTTGTTGTGCAAGTATCCAAGCATGTGCCTCTTTATCCCCTGGTCAGTGTGTGAATCAGGTCCAATTCTCCTGTCATCGACTCTTTATTTAAAAGGAGGCTCAGCTCATGTTTCCGCCTAAAGTTCTAGTAGACCAGTGCTGTTGACTGGGCTGCAGCCTACAGTCCATGCGGTCCGAAGGATGTGGGACAGGATTAGACCACTTTAACTTCAGACAACAGTAGGTCAATCGTAGTAGGACCAAGAACTAACCCTGGATGATAATAGAAACCAGGGCGAACCGATCTGTTTTTGAGTAGTTTCCAATGAAAAGTTGTGTTTATAACAGTGTTTCTGTTAAAGAAGGTCATCAGAACACCCCCACCACCCCTGCTCTGTTCCTTCACCTCTGCTCTTCCTGCTGGTCTATTTCTGAAACTGTCTTATGAGTTAATAAGAGATATTTATAGTTATGTCACACACACACACACACACACACACACACACACACACACACACACACATACACACACACACACACACACATACACACACACATGCCGATAAAGTGTGAGAGTCCACGTGGAACTATTTTACTTCTCCCAGATATGCAGTATCTGTTAAAAGTTTACTTTAATAAAGCCCTTTGTCATCATGACATGAAGCAAGTTACTTGGATTTTCATTCATTCATTCATTCATTTGTCTCCATGACTACCACCCAAATCACACTGCACCACACTGTGAGCCTTTAAATTCATGCACTTTTGTTCAAAAGTTTGGCGTCATCCAAAAAAAAAAAAAAAATTAATGAGAATTTCAACAGTCAGTTGTTGTCATTCATTTTATAAATGTATTTTACTTAATATACACTAATGTTTAAACGTTTGGTGTATATACAGAAGTATATGTAAAATGAATAATATAAATGCAATGAATGAGAACCACTGAAAGTTAAAATAATAATAATGATAATAATAATTAGTATTATTATTGTATGTGTACATGTGTGTATCAGATAAATTTATGGTTATATTATTGACAACCACTGACGGTATAACATGTTGTAAATATTCATATCAATTATATTCATTTTTAGTTTTTACGTCCTCACAGCACTATGACCGTTTATATTCCTGTTGAAAACATGGTGCTGTCTGAGTTAATTCATTTAATTTGCCAGAGACCGTATATCAACGACATAATTCAGTTTAATTCTCTTTTAGAATGACCGATCTAAATATCGAACATCCGGTCGTTTGCCTGGTCATATTTATAACAAGCCATTTGTTTATTCGCCACTAGTTTATAAGACGCCGCCCATTGGTCTTCGTCTTGACTGACAGGCAGCGGGTCCAATCAAACTATTTTTAAATACCCCGCCTCTTTGGCGGCAGGCAGAAGTTGTTGATTACGTTAATTATCACTCATTTTCTTTTGTCGGTAAATTAAGTTGATAGTAATTAGTAACTCGTGAAGTAAGAAAGGAAATGAAAACGCCAAAGAGACACCAAGATAAAGAAAGCGGGAATCTGATGGAGACGCGGCGAAATGTGCCAATATTAAGATAAAACCTCGATGCGGCCTTCACCTGAACCTGTGACTGACGACGGTGCTACGGTAAACTAAGCTAAGCTAAACTGCTGTAAACTAACTGGTTCAAACGGCTAATCAATGGTGTGACGTAATGAAATTAATGACGTTATAATTCATATTGTGTTATATTGAGATTTATTTTTTATAATTAAACCTTTTAAGGGTCTAAGTTAATACATTTCGTATTTCCATTTCCATTATAACGTAATAGATGGGCAATGAATCTATCTTTTACATACAAACAGGCGCACAGTTTTGAGCTGCATCCAATTTAATTGGGAATGTTCAAATAGTTTTTTTTTTTTAACATTTATTATTAGGAATGCTCTTATGAACTAATTGGCCACTCTCACTCATCTACAACACTGACCGTAGGATTACACTGCTTTAAGAGGATCACTCTAGATGGGCTTGAAGGTGAATGCATATTGATAAAGTGATTTGTACTGATTGCAGTGCTTTAGTGGTTTAAACATGTAATATAGTTGGTATTCACATTCAAGAGAGGAAAAGACAAGTGCCTGGTGAAAACCTGTGGACTGTTGACATAAAACTTTATTTTTTGTGAGCTTGGCAAGCACTTCAGACAGTTATTGTGCGTCTGATTTAATTCTAAAGCAATGGTAGTAGAAGAAGACACAAGGTGATCAATGTAAAGTTGAAGAGTTTTTGTTGTCTCATACAGAGAAGGCCAACAAGCCATGGGTACTTAGAATCTAAAGAAAGAAAGAGATGGTGGTGGCTCTGTAGTTGTTTGGGACTGCATTTCAGCTGTCAATGTTGGGCCATTGGAACTACAAACGCTACGGGTTTAGTAACGTTTGAAGATTTCTTGACAATGACTTCTGTTTTAAGCAGTACTATGATTTAAAACTCACTCCAGAGGCCTTTGATATTCCTCTTCTTCTCCTTTCGGCTTGTAACTTTCTTCAGGGGTTGCCACAGCGAGTCAACAATTTCCATCTTACCTTGTTCTCTGTATTCTTAACTCTAACTCCAACTAACTCCCTCACTGCATCCATCAATCTTCTCTTTGGCCTTCTTCTGTGTCTCAGAGGCCTTTGATAACAAAGTATGAAAAAATACTAAAGTATTGGACTTTACTGAACCTGGATTATAATATAATCTACTCTATTTGCAATATGCTGGGGGTCAAGACAGAACCAACTGTGGATCACCTTTGAAATGTTTCCTGGGAAACGTGGTGAAATGTTCCTGCGTGTTATTTGTAAATGAAATCGAAAATATCCTTGAAATAATTCAAAGGGTCTTTGTGCAGGATTCAGTTGTTAAATGTTTAAAACACGCGTGACAGACGATCTATTCACATCAGTACTTCCACAGCTCCTCTCTACAAACCAGATGTCTGTGTCAGTTTCGTCCTCTCTGTCTCTGGACTCTTCTGAACGGCCTGTGGTCTCTCAGCTTCTCCAGCTGTGCTCACCAGAGCAGCTGGATGATCACCGCGGCCACAGTTGTGAGCAGAAGCTTGTGGTTAGTTTCATATCAGCCATATGTTGGTCATAACGAAGCTTTTCACTCCTCAGCGGTCAGAGTGAATGGTCACATGGCCTGTGCTGGCCAGAGTTGCTGGCCTGCCTCCTGTCCTGCCATCGGGGGTAGAGTTACAGGGCAGCTAAAGCCTCTGATCTATTATTCATCTGCTCGTGTCAGAAATTACAGGGGGAGCAGGTTGATGATTCGGAGGACAGGGAAGTGAGGGCAGGGGGGGAGGAATGTACTAATGCAACACCATAGCTCAGGAAGTGTTTGCACAAACAGAAGGGAGACGATTCAGACAGGACAACAGGAAGACAGAGCTGCACTACTTTGTCTTGATGAAGCATCAGCCATTGTTTGATCTAAAAACAACCTCATCCACAACTGTTCTACTTGGTACCTCCTCAATGTTTCTCTAGAAACTTCACTAAAAGAAGAAGAAATGATGAAATACTTTGAGTGGGCACAGGTAGATTTCAGATCTGTGTGTCATCTTCTTATATGGATCAGTTCTTGATCCAAATCATTGTCAAAAGATACATTTTTATTTAGTTTGACAAGTTGGATTAATGTGTCTGATACAAAGAGGATAAGAATGAATAGGTCTTAAAAAAAAGGTTTGTCTCCATTTTGTTAAGAACGTGTACAGACAACCATGCTGTAGAGCAGTGGTGCCAAACCAATGGGCCGGGGACCGGTAACTGTCCGTGGGTGAAGTGGTGCAGGGCCACAGAGAAATAATGTTTCCTCTTGTCCCCATCTGTCTGTTACTTCCACTTGATCCATACCCATGTCAACAAAAGAACTGACCAATAGAATGGCTAGGATTCCATCATCAATAATGCAACTATATTTGATTAGGAAATATTTTCTCAGTGAAGACAACAACAATAAACTCAAAATGACGCAGAGTCATTGAAACGAGATTCTAACATTTTATACTGGTCTGGTAGCAGAAAGTTATAGGCTGTGTGCACTTGAGAAATCCTTGGTATGTGCATGCACAGTTAATTCAGGTAGGAAGATTTTATAGGTAGGAAAATATTTCAAAACACCGGAAATGTCATTTTATTAAGGGGTATTTATCTGCTACAACTTAATGACCGATTCGTGAAAAATGTACCAGACATTTAATCAGTCCGTGGCGCTAAAATGGTTGGAGAACACTGCTGTAGAGCTTTGTCCCTAGTAAAAACATTATTACACTGTCCTTACAAAATGTGTCCAAACAAAGACTTATGAATGTCCATTCATAGGAATCGTAAATAGCTGAGTCTGGATTTTTTTGGTGGAATTTTGTGGAATTTATCATACATGTCCTGAGAGCAGGGATGATTCTGTGATCCCACCTGGTAGATAAATGAAAATTATTCCAACTTCAGGTCTTGGAAAGATCAAAAACTCCTGCTCTGATCCCAGTGGGACCTTAAATTATCTATCCCTCTGTACAGAGGAGAGGAAGAAAAGACAGTTGTGAACACGGCGAAGGAAAAAAAAAATGTAAAACCTGACCCCATCCCTGCAGACAAAGCCTGAGGGTATGTGAGGGGTCTGGGAGCAATAATAGCCCTGCCTAAAAATAAAAGGGGCAAAATGACAGTGGAGGATACCGTTACAAAGAGCTCCATTGGCCAAATAGGAGAGGCCAGTGCTTTGAAGAGTTTCTCACAAAAGACGGACCACGTACCTCCGCCACCACCACCTCCTCCACCTCTCCTCGGTACCACCCGCTGCCCGCTTTCCCTACGATCATGTTCCCATTATCAACGAGGCCACACGGTGGAGAAGGTTCAGGAGGGGTTTGAAGTGTCTGTCAGAAACCGCTCATCTGTGTCTGGCTAATGTGAGGCGACTGGGCTGTATTCAAGCGCACGGACACACTCACATGTGCACGCCTGTCAGGCAGCGGTTCATTTATAAGGACTGGAGTGGATTGTTTTTCCATTTTGAAGAGAAACATATGTTTTCTTCTTTCTTTACTTCTCGCTTCTGGACCAAGATTTTGGTCCAATGTCCTTCATGAGATTAACACCACACCACATAGCAGGTGTCCACACATTTGTTCTTATGTAACGTTAGCAATCAACATGTTTTGTGGTGTTCACCTCTGTGACATAGTCTGGCCACAGGAGGCAGCAATAGATCAGCAGGTACTCTGCTGTGTGGACTGAAATATTATATTTTTGCAGACCTGAGCTGGCCATTGAATATATAATGGTGACCACATTGGTTCTTAAGTCTCACTTCTGGGATCTTACAGTCTAATTACCTGCCGGTGAACCGACATCAGTCAGTCTTGGTGTAGTCGGGGAACAGATGTTTGGAAATTGAGCTGTATTGTGGGTGTATTAAGGGTGAACTCACTGTAAGTAATTTAATAAAATAGTCATTTGTTTTCCTCTTAATATCGTTTTAATTTTCTTAGATAAAATTCCCAAATCTTCCTGACAAGAACAAAAAACACTTGATTTAATTGAAAAACTTATACCACTTGAGTTGATGTGCGTGTGTGTATCGGGGGCCTCTTACTGCTTTACTGAGTCCACATGTCCAGGCATGTCTCTTGTCTGTGCGTCCCACATTTAGGCCTCTGTAATTAGGTTGTAGACGATAGTGGTGGACTCACCCTCACCCCCCTTCGTCTGCTTTGACACAGGGAGGATAAAGTTCCAGGTCACGGTCAGGAATTAGCCCAAGCTCTGGACAGAATACCTCTGGTACATACACCTGAGTTTCTTTTCACCTGAAAAGCAGAAAATTAGGCTGCAAAATTACAGAGAAATTGATATTATATCCATGGGGATGAAGATGTTTGACCAAATACTAAGATTTATTACCAAAAGACCACCACCAACTGAGATAAAGAAACCGACCTGTTTACAGGACAGTTGTGAGACCAGCCATGATGTATGCTTTACACTAGGAATAGATAGAAGACATGAGGCAGAGCTGGAGGTGGAGCAGTTAAAGATGCTGAGGTTCTCTTTAGGAGAGACAAGGATGGACAAGATCAGGAATGAGGTTATTAGAGGACAACACAGACAGGAAGGTGTGGAGAAAAAGCTAGAGAAGACAGATTGAGATGGTTTCGACATGTTCAGAGGAGGGACAGTGGAGACATTGGTAGAAGAATGATCCTAGAGATGGAGCTGCCAGGTAGGAGACAAAGAGGAGATTGATGGATGCAGTGAGGGAGGACATGGAGGTAGTTGGAGTTAGAGTTGAGGATACAGAGGACAAGGGGAGATGGAAAAGATGGACTTGTTGTGGGAACACTTGAAATAATAAACATGCGCTTCTCAACATGTGCCTCTGTTTTTAAAGCTTTTTTTTATATAATGTTACTGCTCCACCACCACCTGTCTCTTATACACA
>JAFBJS010000437.1:6400-18136 GCA_016785265.1 Paraplagusia blochii
AATTTAATAAAACATTTTGGCGTCACGGACTCTAAAAGGAGACCCGCAATTTCATAAAACAGTCGCTTTCAGGCGCTCAGTGAATTTCAGTGCACAACTGTCATAAGATGCCTCCTGTGCAACAAATCCAGTTGTGAAATGTCTTCTCTCCTACATATTTCATAGTCAACTGTCAACTCTATCATGACAAAATGGAAAAGTTTGGGACAGAAACTCATGAAATAGTAGGTCACGTAAACTGATGCAGAGGGATGAGGGTATGCTAAAGTGCATAGTGTATAGAGGTAGAGAGCTGTAAACTTCATGTGATGTCAGCTTAGCCCAAGTACAGTAAGCAGAGAGCTTCATGGAATGGGTTTCTATGGCCAAGCAACTGCATCCAAGCCACGTATAACTAAGTGCAATACAAAGTGGAGACGCAATCTTTTGAGTGATGAATCACTTTTTCCTATTTGACAATCTGATGACAAGTCTGGGTTTAAAGGTTTCCAGAACGCTACATTTCAGATCGCAATGTGCCTAATGTGGAATTTGGTGGAGGAGGAATTATTGTGTGGGGTTGTTTTTCAGGGGTTGGGTTTCACCCCTTAGTTCCAATAAAAAGAACCTTGAATTCTTCAGGATACTAAAACATTTTGGACATTTCCATGCTCCCAACCTTGTGTGAACAGTTTGGAGCGGCCCTCTTCGTCTTCAACATGACTGTGCAAGGGTGCACAAAGCAAGGTCCGTGTATAATAATAATAATGATAATACATTTATTTCAAGGCGCCTTTCCAGGTGCTCAAGGTTGCCATACAGTATGAAGACATGTATGACAGAGTCTGGTGTGGATAAACCTTATTGGCGAGTCAATAAGGTAATAAATAACCAAATATGGTAATAAAGTGTCTTCTTCTCCTTTTAGCTTGTCCCTTTTTCAGGGGTTGCCACAGCAAGTGAACATTTTCCATGTCACCATGTCCTTTGTATGTTCTACCTTTACTCCAAGTACCTCTAAACTAACCTCTAAACTTAAACTAAACTTCATTTCCCTTCTCTCTAGTCTAAACCTCTCTAGGTTCTCTTCTAGTTGTTGCCTACTCTTACTACAGATCACAATGGCTCATAAACACCACAGAGCTAATTAAAAAGGCCCAGCAGAGACTGCACTTCCTACGGGTATTAAGGAAAAATAGCATTAAACAAAGACTATGGGTATTCTTTTATTGTTACTCACTTGAGAACATTCTAACCTATTGTATCTGCATTTTGTTCTGCAGCTGTACCCAGCTGCCCAAGGGCTCACTGGCATACTCTTCCCTCACTAAAGGATTCATGTGGCTCCCGGTGGCTTAAAAGGGCACAGGACATTGTCACTGACTTGTCCCATCTGTTTGGATTTCAGTGGTTTCTCACTTTTGGGACTGTTGGTTTTCACATTTGTTTACCTCACATTTGGCCATACATCTTTCACATCTTAGTCAGAATTTCAAGCCACTGCTGTTGGGCAGGCGGTACAGAACCATTAAGTCACTGACAAACAGACCTTAAAAAACGCTTATATACCTAAAAACAACATTATAGAATCTTAATCTGCAAACATCATCATCCATCCAGACTCCTGTCTCACCTCATCTGTTAATCTGTCCATTACTAAAGCAAACAAGAAGAGGCTCAGGGCCCATTCTTGATCCCACCACCAACTTAAAGTCCAACAGCACACCTCACCACTATTGTGCTGTTCTCATACATATCAAATCTGAAATACTTCTCTGCCACTCCTGACTTCCTCATAAAGAGCCACATTAAAATTGTACCACCGCTGTAACCTTCCTCATTCAACAACTCTTCAAAGCACTCCCTCCTTTTTCCTATCATGACCTTCAATTGGTCTATTTGCATTTAGTATTTTATTGAATCTTGGAAAGAAAATATACAAATTGATTCAGACTGCAACTAAGAAGATTAAATGGTCTCAGAGTCTGTGCTCTGTGCAAGCCAATTAAAAAGTGTCCAATTAATTAGCCTGGCTGAACACTTTTTATGGTATTGCAATGTGCTTGGGATCACTGCTCTGCTGAAGACAAACACTCTGCTCAAAAGGACATTTTTGGTGACTCTGTTTCGGCTGATCTGATGATTATCTTGCTATTTGTGTTTCATCAAATTTTATTTTTAATATGACTGTTTTAAATATAACTAGACCCTGGTGTCCAGCACCCCTTTAGATTACTGTGATTGTTAAAGTGACCCAAATGACTTAGAATCTGTATAGAAGATCCACAGTATGTTAGATGTCATCAGACACAGATGGCTGCTTTGACCCTGGTGAGAGAGTGATGGGTGGTACCTACTTTGATGATAAATCAAAGAAATTTGATAAAAGAATTATAATTACCATATTTTCTGGACTACAAGCCACATGTTTTCCGTAATATGTCCTGCTTTGCAACATAAACTTAGCTGCAAGTTCTGTATTAAAATATATAATCTCACAAGTTTTTCATTTATCATTTAACCATTATCTACCAGCACCAGTATCTGCTACTCATCTAGATGGCTGTTGGCTGGTGTGACTTATACTCCAGAACACCTTATAGTCTGGATAATACAGTACCTGATTTTAATCTTGTTTACATTGTAATTTCAAAATAATGTTTACTAGTGAGGAAGATTATTGTATAATTATTGCCAACATACATAACAACATATGTCATACTTTTTAAAAACCTTATTCTATTTTTGGTTTTGTATTTTAAGATATAATAATATAAAGTCCATATTTTCAGTTATTGTGGCCACTGTTTTATAATGGTACAGGGTTTATGTAACATAATGACATTGAAAATAAAAGCTTTTGACACATTTTAAGTTAAACATAACTCGTAGTAAGACATAAATGCATGAATGTAAATGTTTAGTAATAAGTAAATATTTAGCTTTTCTAACCTTTGAGAATAAGATAGATAGATAGATAGATAGATAGATAGATAGATAGATAGATAGATAGATAGAAAGATTACACTTACCTAATACAGTCTGCCACCCTGTCACCTTGAGGACTGCACAGCTCTTTTTCCATCAGCTCTGGACACCCTTTTCCTCCTCCAATGGGAAACTGGCTAACCTTCCTGGTGCGTGTGCGTTCACCCTTGGGCCCAATGGGGTTATAGCACTCCTTGGAACAGGCTGACCAGTCAGACCATTCTGTAACCTCACAATCCTTGGCCATGACACACGCTTGGATGGTAGCTGGAAATATCTCCTCCGAGCACATGCTAATAAAAAAATCATAGGAATTATTATATATTGTATATACAAATAATTTCAACAAGCTCTTGTGTCACAGGGAAGTTTCACAAAGAAAAGTAAACATTTTAAAGGAAAATTAAACACCTTGTCATCGTGACCGCAGGGAGTGAAGACGGTGAACTGAATGCTGGTGGATTTGATCTAGGAATCCTCCAGACCCAAGTCTAGTTTCTAAACCACTGCCCACAATCAGCTTTTTTTCATTCTATCAAACAGCAAAGCACACTATTTTTAACTTGAATACTTTTGATAATATATCTGAGATTCCCATTTGATCATTAGTATCGGAATCGACACCTATTTAGAAACTTTTCAGTTTTCAGCCAACTTCGACAATATCGGTCGTAGGAATGTGAGGGTAAGGTACAGTCGAAATGAGCTTCTCAATATACGGGATGGTTCAGCTGGAAACTGAACCCGAACATTGGCGACGGCGACGACAACTACAACGACAGCAACAACAGCCGTGGCGGCCGGACTCAGGGCCCTGTTGGGCAAACTCCACCTCCTGAGGCCACCGGACTGGCGTAGCAGAATATGCCCTGCAGAGGGAAAGCGAAAGCGGTGTGCACGTAAGCAGAAGAGGGGGAAGCGCGGAGGACTACAGGCTAGGCTAAAAGCTAACGCCGGTCGGCCACCGATCCAGTCTCTTTTTCTATCGAATGTCCGCTCACTGGACAATAAGATGGACCTGCTCCAACTGAGGCTGGGATTCTACCGTGAGATGAAGAACTGTGCAGTGCTTTGTCTGACAGAAACCTGGCTTAAGGACAACATGCCGGACTCAGCTTTCCACATCGAGGGACAGGTAATGTACAGGGCAGACTGCAACCAGCAGTCGGGGAAAACAATTGGAGGAGGACTGTGCGTCTACATCAACAAAGGTTGCACCCAGAGGCGTTTTACGTGGTTGCGGGGGATTTCAACCACGTAAACCTGACAGACGTCCCGCCTAAATTTCACCAACATGTCGACATACCGACACGGGGAGACAACACACTGGACTGCGTGTACACCAACAGAAAGAACGCGTACAGTGCCGTCCCCCTCCCCTACCTGGGATTCTCCGACCATCTATCTATCATGCTGGTGCCCGTGTACAGACCCCTGCTCAAACACCAGAAGCCGACCCAAAGGACCATCACAGTGTGACCCAGTGTCGCTGTACCCCAACTCCAGGACTGCTTCTACTCCAAAGACTGGCAAGTCTTCAGAGACGCAGCTGTCCATGAAGGGGAGGTGGATCTGGAAGAGTACACATCTTGTGGTGGAGAATTGGACATAATAAATAGAATAGTCAGCAATATTAGGGTGTGTGTATTAAATGTTGACAGGATGTGAAACTGGACATGATATTGTGCAAGGCTGGAGAAGATAAGGCTGACGGCCTGGACATTTAGTTACAATAATAGCAAGTGGACGTGACCAGGTCACTATGACCTGGCTCTAAAGAGACATCATGTTGTTTTGGCATGGGTTCATGGCTTCCAAGAAATGGTGAATGTTTTGGGAAATGATGTAAGAATGTTGATGTGAGTGCAGAAAAAGAACATGTTTGTATCAGCATTTGGGATTTGTTGGTGAGACTATAGATCGTTGTTGGACTTGCTGATGTCAGAAACCTTTATAATACAATAAATCCCCCGAGACAGAAGTGTGTCCTGGTCTGCTTATTTGTAGACGACACTTTCTACAATATAATTGGTGACCCTGACGTGATTGCTTGGGCCTGCAGACTGGGACGGCTGGGTTCCTCCACTGGACCGGCTGTGCAGTGGCGCCACAGGTAGGAATTTTCCTCCTAATATTGAACATGCTTGTCCATTGCTGGCGTCCAGCCTCACCTGGAAGCACTAGGTTCATGCCAAATTGAACGTAAAAGCAGTAAGAGACGTTTCTCTCACCGTCTCATAGATCCTGCATGCAGGGATAGCTGCTAAATTGAACTTCAAAGTGTGCTGTGTATTTGTACAGATTTTGGAACATTGGGTTAAGCAGAAGCTGAACAACTGGCCAGTATTGGAAAGTCACAGTAGAAGTCTGACTGTGGTGTACAGCAGATTCTGACTGGACTGATGTGAAGTGAAACTGTAGATTTATGAGACACTGTTGAGTGTGTGTGCGTGAGCCGAAACCTCGACAGTGTGAGACAAGAGTGGTTGTGGATAAAAGTCGAACTGGAATTTTGTGAATTGGCATTACTGGTCTTTTCCAAGGGTTTAGAATTGACATATGGAGGGACGCACGTTTTGGTGTAAAAACTATGTAGGACATACATACAGTACATGTTGACAGTACAAACAAAGGCTGATCTCCGTTGGAACTACACGGTCAACTAAATAATTTTATACATATACGGTATATATACGGTATTTTCAGTTGGTATTTTCAGTTGAAAAAAATTGTATATAGTGTTGTGATAAAAATCAGTGTAAATATCTATAGTGGTTACCTAAAATTGCTTTTTCGTTTGACTTATCCATCTGACTGACTTGTCTCCCTCTCTTTCTTCCCCTTCCCTGACCAAAGTGACTAAGGAATGTTTGCCTGAATGAGTGCCAGAACGTCCGTGTGTGAGAGCATAAAAGTCTGATATCTGTTAAACAGAGTTGTGTGTTTGAGTTGGATTAAGCAGCAGCTGTGTGTTTGAGTGCATCGAAAATGTGTTTGTTTTTTAATTTTTGTGTGTGTAATTAGCTAAATTAATTTACTTTTTTGTGTTTAATTAGCAAGCTTACAAGGTTCCATGTGAGCAAAATGTATTGTAAAGCAGTAAATGTAATATGGAATTGAAATTGCATTGAATTTGGTTCTCAAGGCGTACCTGGAGTTAAAGTTGTGTCGCAGTAAGAAATTGTTGGGTGTGGCTGATTGGAGAGCTTTCGATGTGCTTCAAAATTTGGATCTGTCGCCATTTTGAAAATTGGGCGTAGTCTTAATCCACACCTTGTGACTGATCAGAAAACCGTTGATGTGCTTGAAATTTTAGACTTGTCGCCATTTTGAAATTTGGGCGTAGTTTCTAATCACCATCTTGCGGAGAAATCCAAGAGCTTTTTTTTTTTTTTTTTTCAATGACAGCGAATCAAATCGTTTTGTGTAACTTTAATCACCATTTTGAAACAAATGTTGCGCAGTTAAAATTTTTTGTAAACTCCATCCCTGTAAGGAGTGGTCATAACAGAAGAAGTTGACTTACAGGTCATTTAGCTTTAGCAGTGATAGCATTAGCTGACGTCATTTAGCAATAAGCTTAGCCCAAAGTGTCACACTTTAAGTAGGATAAGCATTAACATAGATCAGCATGGGGTAGCATAGCATAATCAAATAGCAAACAGGCTAAGTAGCAGCATTAGCATTGTCATTGGACTTAATATAAACTAGCATAGCCAAGTAGCTTATCTTAAGATAACCTAAATAGCATTGGTCAACAGGCCATTGATACTGTAATATTGTAATCAGAACATAAAATAACAATGTCTGGACGACCCATTGAGATATTGTGTGCTAAATTTCCTGAACATATTAAAGAAATTCCAAAATTATCTGAAAAATGGGCAAAGAGGACAGCAAACATGCCCTAACCCTGGCCCTTGGATGGCACATTTGATGTGGACGTGTGTGAGGATATGGAGAGACGTATTAGAGATTATAAACCAAAAGATAAAAGTAAGAAAAGACAAAAGAAAAGAGTATTTGAATTGGAAATAATTAATTTGTTTAAAACTGAAGGCCAAAATTTCTAGAAAAGACTTAGAGAATACAGTCAATTGAAAAATTACAAACAGCCAACAGCAGGCATCTACCCCATTCTAACTGGACTAGTTAAGTTCACAGGAGACCTTGACCTTTGTGACGACCCCGTCCTTTTTTCTGGTCATTTCTTGGTGTGTGTGTGGTTTTTTTTTCAAGCTTTTTCCAGGTAGATGGGTGGAGCTACTGATTGGAGGTGCACCTGGAAGGCTGGGTCCAGGTTATTTAACTGGCTCCTCCTTTTCTTTCTCTCTCTCTCAGACCATCTATCAGAGCACATGCTTCCTGTTTGTGTTTGTGTTTTTTGGTTAGAAAATAAATATATTACTTAAGTTACTTAAAAGTGTGTGGTCTCCCATTTTTGTCTTGCTCTCTGAGCCAGGGCTATGACAAAATGGGGGCTCGTCGACTTAATACGGAAAGGTTGTAGACTTACTATTTAGTAGGTTTCAGTCAGTTTGTGCCAGGTTGTTGATTTGGTTGGAAATGTTTGTACAGTGTGGTAGATTGTCAAGTTGCTGCTCTGTGTTTGTTACTGGTACATTTGTTGGGAGATTCACACATGTTTAACTGGCTTTAGGTTTAGGTAATTGGTTAGTGGAGTGAGTTTGATCCACTACATTGTATATTTCCTGCATTTTCCCTTGTGTTAACTGTCAAGGGAGAGCCATTATTATAGGAGTTTTTCCCCTGGATAGGATAAGGGGTGGATCTTGTTTAGAAGGTTCACCTTTCTCAATTCTAGGCCGGTGGTGAACGTGGGTAGAGCAAAGCTCGGGAGCACCTCCGTGGCTGTGGGAAAGTGGCCACTTGCTGGTTGCTTTCTTTTCTCCACTGGTTTCGTGTGCATAAGTACCACCCACATGTGACTGCCAGAAGACTAGGGTTGAGTTAGTTAGATAGTTTTTGGTATTAGTTACAGTTAGAGGGGAACTCTCCTTATGATTTTTGGTTTCTCTAAATACTGGTTTGCATAAGGTAAGTGTGGAAATATATTGTGGATTATACTGCACTGTTGGCTTTATCTGTATCTTTATATCTGAGTTTTGATAATGGCTTCGATTGAGTTTTTTCAAGCTCCTTCTGATCACCTTCTCACCCAATACACAAAAGAACAGCTTTTAAAAATAGCTGATAATTATGGGGTTGAGATTGGTGATAAACGGTTGAAAGGAAATATTAGAAACATTTTGAAGGCAAACTTGGTGGAGTCTGGAATCCTTAAAAGGGAGGAATTTCAGGCCCAGGGGTCCAATGCAACATTGAATTTTGAACAACAGAAAGAATTGTTAAAATGCAATTGGAATATGAGAAACTTAAACAGGAAAAGGCACTTGAAGTACAGTTAGAACTTGAAAAAATGAAATTTAAAACTGAACAGACCAAATTAGAGTTGGAACATTATAAGCTGAATCTGATTAAAGATGGTAAGCTTAATGAGAGTTTAGGCAGGGATAGTATGGGGTCTGTCTCTTATACACATCTAGATGTGTATAAGAGACAGGGTCAACAGGCCATTGATACTGTAATATTGTAATCAGAAAAAAGCACAGGAAGCATATTCTGCATTAAGTTCAACAGATAGTAAAATATATGTTAAAGTGAAAGCTGCTGTTTTAAAAGCCTATGAGTTGGTACCTGAAGCTTATCAACAACGTTTCAGGGGTGTGAGAAAGCTAGAGCATCAGACTCATGTGGAGTTTGTGAGGGAGATGGTTCTCCAATTTAATCGCTGGTGTTCGGCATCAGAAGTTGTCACTTTTCAACAGCTTTGTGATTTGGTAGCACTTGAACAGTTTAAAAACTGTGTACCATACAGTGTTGCTACTTATTTAAATGAAAGAAAAGTTAAAACACCCCATGAAGCAGCAGTGCTGGCTGATGAGTACCTCCTCACTCATAAGAGTACATTTGTTGACGACAAAGTTGTTATGCAGAATAGTGGTTCGGTACGCTCAAGCAAATCTTTTCTGTTGGGGTCTAGTTCCTCTAGGTTTGATCGTAGCTGGAATAAAGGTGATCCCAGTAAGTCTTGTAATTATTGTCAGCGTAAGGGGCACTGGAAAAATGATTGTCCTGTACTTAAAGGAAAATCTAAGTTCTTAGGTAATGCACAGGTAAAGCCAGCTGCTTTAGCTGCTTCAGCCCAGAAAAAAATCCAAATACATAGTCCTAATGACCTCTGTCCTGTGGCGGAGTCAAAAGGGGATGATGACTTTTCAGCCTAGTTTAGATGGTTATGTATCCCTGTTTGGAGAGACGGTGCCAATTAAAATCTTCAGAGACACTGGGGCAAAACATAGTTTTATCTGTGAGTCTGTTCTTCCTTTCTCCTCATATTCAGATACTGGGAATTTCATTTTGATGAGAGGAATGGGCATGACTGTGGTCCCAGTGCCAGTACATAAAATGGAATTGGTTTCTGGTTTTGTTACTGGAAAGGTGGAAGTGGGTGTCCGTCCAGCCTTGCCTGTTGAACGGATCGACATGATTCTGGGCAATGATCTGACAGGAAGTAGAGTTTGGGCAGATGTGTATAAGAGACAGGGCTTCCGAACGGAGGTGGTGGAAACACATGAGGTTTTGCCTGAGTTGGAGTGGTTTCCAGTATGTGCAGTAACTCGAGCAATGGGGCAGAAAAAAGATGTGGCTGCAAAGCAGAACGTAGCTGAGTCTAAAGTTATGGTTATCCCTGTGCCTCTTGAGTCCATCTCTTATGGAGAGTTGATTGAGGAACAAAAGTCTGATCCTTCAATAAAAGCACTTTTTGAGTTGGTGGGAAACTGCAGCTCAGGGTTATTTTGTGAAAGATAATGTCCTGGTTCGTAAATGGTGTCCCCAAACTGACAATCTTGTGGAAAAATCAGTGGTGCAAATTGTGGTGCATGCCAAATTTAGAGAGATGGTGATGAAAGCCTCACATGATGGTGTAGCAGGACACATGGGGGTTCAAAAAACATATCATAGGATCTTATGTCATTTTTTTTGGCCACGATTGGAAAAAGGATGTGTCAGCGTACATCAAGACGTGCCACACTTGTCAGTTGACGGGTAAGCCCAATCAGATTATAAGTCCAGCACCATTGTATCCTGTACCAGCATTAGGTCAACCGTTTGAGTACTTGATTTTAGACTGTGTAGGTCCACTACCTCCTTCAAAATCTGGTAGCAAGTATTTAACGGTGATGTGTCAGGCTACTAGGTATCCTGCAGCTTATCCGTTGCGCTCTATCACGACCAAGTCGGTAGTGAAGGCATTGTCACAGTTTGTTTCTGTGTTTGGCATCCCCAAAGTGATTCAAACGGACCAAGGCTCCAACTTTTGCTCTAAACTGTTTTCACAGGTTTTGCAGCAGCTCCAAATTAAACATAATAAAGCATCAGCATATCATCCTCAAAGTCAAGGTGTTTTAGAACGTTTTCATCAAACTCTCAAGTCACTCTTGCGTGCTTATTGCACGGAGCTTGATCGTGGCTGGGAAGAGGGTTTGCCGTGGTTGTTGCTAGCTGCAAGAGAAGTAATTCAAGTGAGCACTGGGTTTTCTCCAAATGACTTTTTGGGCATTCAGTGCGTGGTCCAGTGGCAGTTTTACAGAGTGGTTGCCAACAGTCAGAGCCACCATCGAACTTGATAGATTATGTCAACGGTTGTAGACATAGACTATATGTGGTGGGGAAAATGGCAAAACACAGGTTAGCAAAATCACAAAAGATGAAATCACTGTTTGACCGTAAAGCAAAACAGCGGCAGTTCAGTTTGGGTGATCAGGTCATGTTACTGCTGCCGGTTGTGGGTTCGCCATTTCAGGCGAAATTTGCTGGTCCATTCCCGATTAAAAAGCAAGTTTCTGAGCAGGATTATTTGATTTCAATGCCAAATGGAAAATCAAAGTTGTGCCATGTAAATTTGTTAAAGCCATATTGTGCTCGTATGTCGCCATCTCCTGGTCTCAAGGAGGCCCCTTGTGTGAAACCTGCCTTATGTGCGGACACGGAGATGTCTTCTTCAAGGGGGGAAGTTATGGGGCAGGGGGACCAGGCACCAACTGAGCAACAACAGCTCTTTCTTGGCTTTGAAAGAGATGCTACATTGCTAAAATGCTACACAGCTGCCTTTTTGATTGTGGGGACACACACACTTGAACAGAGAGCGGAGCAGAGCAGCCACAGACTGAAGCTATACCGAAGCTAAGAGCAGCCACAGACCGAAGCTAAGTCACAACGCTAAAATGTCTACTCCTTCCAACTCTCCTGCACTTTCTCCCTCTTCCGTAAAGACATGCACTCAGTGCTTGATGCATAGTTATTCCTCGTCTTCGTTTAATGAAAACGGCATATGCGCTAAGTGCAGCCTGTTTAGTGGCATGGAGGCGAGGATTAGCCAGCTTGAAGCACGGCTCAACAACGTAGAAAGTAGGCCCGTAGCATTAGCCGTTGAAGCCGCTACCCCACAGACACAGTTAGCCGCCCCGCACACACAGCTAGCCTCAGACCCCCCAGCAGCTCCCGAGCACCCGGGAAACCAGGGCAAATGGGTGACCGTACGCGGTGGGAAGCGTAGCGCTAGGCCGAAGCCCCCGGTTAGCCACCGACCGGTTAGCATTTCGAACTCTTTCTCCCCACTCAGCGACACTCCGGCTGAAAAACCGACTTTAGTTATTGGTGATTCCGTATTAAAAAACGTTAATT